>OW964559.2:27603988-27837592 GCA_943138885.2 Tholera decimalis
AAGTCCGAGGCCATGTGTTTCCATGGCCGTCGGAACGCGCCACCTTCGGGTTCCCAAGTAACGGTAGGAGGAGTTCGCATCGGCGTCGAGACGACGATGAAGTACCTGGGACTCGTCCTCGACAGCCGGTGGAACTTCGTCGAGCACTTCCGACGTTTGGCTCCAAGACTGGACCGGGCGGGGGCTGCACTCAAGCGGCTCCTACCCAATCTAGGGGGGCCAAACGCCTCCTGCCGGAAGCTCTATGCGGAGATCGTGCGGTCCATGGCCCTCTATGGGGCCCCTGTGTGGGCGCTGAATTTGCAGCGGCGACCAGCTAGCCGGCTGGTCGCGTCTCAGAGGGTCATGGCTATCCGGATGATCCGGGGATACCGCACGATCTCTGGGGAGGCGGCGAACCTCCTTGCCGGATTGCTGCCGTGGGATCTGGAGGCGGTAGCACTCGCGCGCGTGCATAATTGGCGCGCAGAGGTGCTAAGCCGGGGTGAAACTCCGCTACCGAGGCAAGTCGCGGCTCAGCGGATAGAACTCCGGCACGATCTCACGGCAGCATGGAAAGAGCGGCTGTCGCAACCGAAGGCTGGGCACGCCGCAATCGCGGCGATAAGTCCCCTCTTTGAGGAGTGGCTGGAGAGAGGCCATGGCGTCCTCACCTTCCGCCTGACGCAGGTGCTGACCGGACATGGCTGTTTCGGGAGGTACCTGTTTCGGATTCAGCGGGAGGACACGCCCGGGTGTCGTCATTGTGAGGACCACCTGGAGGACATGGTGGAGCATACGGTGGAGGTGTGCCCTGCTTGGGCGGAGCACCGTCGTGTCCTCGTAGAGGCGGTCGGCGGCGGCGACCTCTCGCGCCCTGCTCTGGTTCAGACTATGGTGCGGAGCGAGAGGGAATGGGATGCGGTCGCCTCCTTCTGCGAAGCAGCCCTGCTAGCGAAGGAGGAGGCCGAACGCGCGAGGGAGAGGCAACTCTCTTCCTCGCGCCCCAGCCGCCGCGGTAGACGCCCCGGGCGTCGGGGATCACGAGCCGATTTCCGACCACCGTAGGCGCGAGCCTGCGGACGGCGAGCAGGGGTCGCTCACCGTCCGGTAAGGACCAAGCCCGGGTCGGCGGCGCGTCGTGTTCCACGCGCGCCTCAAAGAGCTGTCAACACCAGTAACGGGGCCTCATAGGGCCATTGCCTGCCGGGGTTTGCGGGAAAGTTCTACCGAGTTACCGCGGCCCCGGAAATTTAGGGCAGCCGAAGGAACAGGGTGAGTTTTTAGTCAGTAGAAATCTGACACACCCTTCCGCTTGACCCAGAGCGGAAGAAGTCATTCGATGATTTTCCCACCCCAAAAAAAAAAAAAAAAAAAAAGTTGGTCCCATCGTCATCAAGTCAGGATCTAATGATGGAATCCTGTGGAAATCGAGGGAACTCTTCAAATATTAAAGGCACACTTGTACTGGTAACTTGTATAGTTGCTCTCACCACACCATTCGGTGAAGTGGAACTGATGATGAAGTCACACAGGTGGCTACCGGAACTACTCAATTATAAGTATTTCATGGGTTGCGATTCGATTACTAGAATATGGTTGTTAATCACTTTATACTTGTTAAAATGCATAAGGTGAAGTTGAGCTGATGGTGAAGTACCTGAAGAACTTTTCAATAATGAACGGCTCTGCATCGGGAAAAGCAATATTTTGTAAAAGGTGATAAGAAGTTGACATTTAGGCTTTTGTAACTAGGTAAAGTACAACCCGTTAAACCGAAACTCGAAAAACAAAAAAAAAATAATAGTATTCCAACTTCTTCACTTTGCAGTGGTATATTTGAAAATCAGTTTGTTTTTTTTTGTGCAATAAGTCTTTTTCTTTTTCTTTTTCATGTTATTTTTTAAAATACATATATTTGGACTGCCAATCACAAATATGGGTTCTGAATTTAAGTCAAAGATGGTGATGAAAAAAAATTGAGCTGTTCGTTATGAGTTTAATTTTCATGGTTTTGTGTCGCTAATACTGGGGTTGCGGGAATGTTGTAACGAGACACCGCAGCCCCGGATCACAAGGGCAACTGAAGGAACAGAGTGTATATAAAAAAAGAGTGAATATAAAAAAAAAAACCTCGTAGGCAATGGCACAGTGCAGTGGGACCCCGTCACTAGTGCTAAAGACTCTTTGAGACGCGCGTGGAACACGACACGCCACCGGTCCATGCCTGGTCCATATATGTCCAGACGCTAAACTACCACTGCTCGCCGTCCACAAGCCAGCGCCTACGGTGTCTACCGGCTCGCGAACCCCGCGGCAGCTGGGGCGTAAGGAAGAGAGTTGCCTCTCCCTTGCGCGTTCGCCGTCCGCCGCCGATCACACCTATGATTTCAGGTTAAACTTTCATCCCCTATTTAACTCTTAACGGGTTGAATTTCGAAAACTCCTTCCTTATTCTTTGTTTACTTTATAAAGGAATCTTTGTTCAAAATTTCAGCTTTCTAGGTTTAAAAGTTTGGACTGGGCGCTGCTGAGTCAGCCAGTCAGTCATCCAGATCTTTTCTTTTTTTATTGACAGACAATCTTTTATGAGAGCTCTTCCCAAATACCTCACTCCTCGGCATCTAAAACAACAATTAAACTGTAAAATTTATACTAACAGAGATGTTCACAGTATGTTAACTAACAGAGGGCGTTCCCGTTAACCCGCAATAGTATAGCATCCATACATGCTAAAAAAATATTACCATTCGAAAACAAAATGTTTTTTTTTTTTTAATATTAAAATATTTACTAAAAATATTAAATTGATACGTAAAAGAAACGTGGTGGATCGGAAAGTAGTGTCAGACGACTACCGAATATGCCTCTAACTGTCAGAAACTGACGCACAACTGAATGACATTTGGAATATCAATAATCGCCACTTATGACTTTTCAGCATTTAAAGCACGAGTGAATAGGCATCTTTTGGGCTCGCTCGTCCCATGTTAGACCTCATCTATCGCTTACCATCAGGCGAGATCGAGGTCAAGAGTGGGACCATCAGTAATACAAAAATAAATTAAAATTACGATATAATGGATCTAATTTATTGTGAAAGCCTGTTTAATAGGGTTTAGAAAAGTGATTCATCGTCAGAAAGTGTTACCAAAGAGTCCAGTGACGAAGTACAGATGAAGGGATGTCCATTTTTATAAATCGCAAGCCAAAGTCCTTTGCACAAACTACATTGAACATTTCACTTGAAAACCATCGAGATCAATATCGGAAACCTCACAATTTACAACGCGGCATGCGTTGTAAATTGTGGTAAGTGTCAAGAACAAAAAAATCACCGTAACAATAAAATAAATATATACGTAAGTTTGTTTAATAACATACGAATAAACGAACTTCTAATAAAAAATTTCATTGTTTTTTTTTTCTATGAATCTGCCATGTTATCTCTTCACCACCCTTGGCTGACTGGCAAAGAATACCCAAGGCATAAGCCTGCTATTAAAAAAAAAACTCTAAAAATTAACTACGTAAAGCAAGTTACACACCATTCATGGAAATAAAATCAAATTAGATATGCCTTCAGTATGCAAATTTGCAAAAGCAATTAAATAATCGCAGTGTGATTATGTACTTAACACAAGCGTGAGAAGCTAGAGAGAGAATGTAGCCCATTGGAGGCGTCAGTCGCTTCAGTTTCCACGAGACACATCAACTTTTCTGGGAAAAGTAACTGATAACACAAAGCCGTCCGATGGGAAATATGTGACTTTAGACCTAATTGTATGTTATTGATGTAGAAGTGACATGGTTTATGTTCAGTAAAGAAATCCGGAGTCTTTAAATAGACTTGACACTTGAGTCTATCGAGAAACGGGCCAAGAGGCTCATTGGCAACGAGAGACTGGTCGAGACAAAGTTCCAGAGCCTTGGACATCGGCTACGTGTTGCAAGTCTATCGGTTTTCTATCTGTTACATTTCGGGGAGTGTGCGATGGAATTACACAATCTAATTACGCCAAGCCCGTTACCGGACTACAAGACAAACGGCGATGCGCCATCGTTACATGGTGGGCATCCCACCCGCACGAAACGTTTTGGGAATAGTTTCATTGTGCGTACAGCTAAGGAGTGGAATTCTCTGCCTGAGTCTGTTTCCTGATAGCTATAACCTGGGAGTCTTTAAGTCAAGAGTAAATAAGTTACTTCTAGGCAAGCGTTGAAGCACGCTTGCCTAAAAGACTCTTCGACCACATCATCGCTTAACATCAGGTGAGATGGTGGTCAAACGCAAGCTTATCAACAATAAAAAATAAAAGATTCCGGTCCCAGGTTGTTCTTAGCAAAGAAAATTAGTTTCGGTGAATATCTACTGCAGACTCTACCCTGGAGTGTACATGTGATGTTGCTCCACGAACCAAAGCGCATTTAATTTCGTGTCCTGCTTGTGTCAATCGCACACTACAAGAAATAATGGACGCTTCCGACAGTGCCAAACTTTTTGCCCATTTCTGTGCCAACTCCATTTAGCCGTTTGCCTTCGATAAGCTATAAAGAAGAAGTAATGTTTGGTCTGCCGAAAACAAAGGAAAAAGAAGTGGACATGCCTGTTATACAATGACAGAAGCCCTATATTATCAATAAGATGTATTTACGTAGGTATTAAGGTATCAAACAGAACATTTCGGGGTATCTAGTTGTTTATGCCCCTTTTAATGGCACTAACGCAGCTAGACTTTCGTTTTAGGAAGTCTAGCTGCGTTAGTATGGCTGCTAAGCACACCCACAACAGTTACAAAAGTGATATACAATTTATTATACCTTGCCTACCAAAGGGTTACTACTATTTTTGTGCTGAGATTGGTGCTTGATGTGTGTAGAAGATGAATAGGGGGATAATATAGTGGCGTATAGGTATAGTTCAAAAGATAAACATGGCGCATAATACCCGTACGTATCAATGCTAGTTCACAGACCGCTTTTCATTCTTCACTGGCATATTCACAAGCGAGCTAATGAGCTTTAGCAGAAATTGCTAAAAGACTTTATCGACTTATTACCTGAAGCATACACTTGATGAGGCTTCACGGACTTCTTCGTTAACAATCTACGACGGCATAAAACTAACTCCTTAGTAGTTCATTACTTTTGATGTTTGAATATCTTAATGATTTTTCACTTACCGTTAAGCTTCTTTTACCTGACCATAAATGATGCCGCTGTATCCCTGACATTAACTGTAACAAAACATACAATGGCGTTAATTTCAAGATCTTCTCTTCTAATGCGTTCTTATTCTCTATCTTATTCTTGGGAATATAGATTTTGGTCACTCGAATTACTGAATCAACGGTACGCTGTAGTGAAATCTCAACAATTCAACATCAGTAGGGTTTTGTTCGGTTCGGTAACCGAATGTCCTTGACAAGGTTCAGTCGGGAAGAGTGCGTGCAACGGGATGGGAACAGGTTGGACACACAGACAGTCGGACCGACTAGCACAGTTAGCCGCTGCCACCATAACTGGGTCACCATATATATATAGTGAAGTTCAAGGCGCAACACTCATTGCAAGTTTAACTCTCGTACAAGCAACACGCACTTTCTCCGGTGACGATATAGCTACCTCTTGGGAGATAACGTGATTCAGTGTTAGTGATATACCCCCAGTTCGAGATAAGGTAAGGTTTTTAAAGGTTCATCCCTTAGGAAGTATAGTGGAGTCATTTAAGTGTTCGGTGTTTGAAATAATTGTGTGAAAGTTGGACAGGACGCTGATGATTGCAAGTGACCACGTGATTTAATAGATAAGGTGTTTCACAAGTGATTTTGGTGATACAAAATCTTCAAAAAACAATGCTTTTATTTTGTTTTTATAAAAGTGATTATTGAAAAAATCTTCAGTGTATAAAAACTATTTTGTTGTATCAAAATTCCTATGAAAAATTTTATAAGTGCTTATATATAAAGGCACGGTACTATATTTCGATAAGCGTTTGTTATAAGTTTAAATATTATAACATAATATGTTGAAGAGTTAAAGAATCCAATCCGTAGAAAAGTAACTTTTTCCTTACGCTGAACTTTAATAAATGTGTATTCTTGTATTTATCAATCAAAAGTGATGAGAAATATTTGTGTGATGTTTTGAAATCGATGAACACTTTCTTTGCGCTCTTTATATGAATGAATGTTGTAAATGGATGAATGCAAAAATATTTAATGAAGTTATTGAGTAATTTTCAAAAACATTATTTAATAGCTGTTTTATTCATCTATAACTTTTCTGATTAAACCTTTAAGAGAAAATATGTGGGTACACCGTTACTTCAAGAAAATTTTAGAAATAAGTGAATCTTCATCTTTCGCAAAGAAACAAGATAACAAGAGTCGTTGTAGTCTCATAACAATATTATATATAATTAGGTATGTGTCTTATTAATCAAGTAGGTACTGCTACATAAAACTGATAAAGCTGTGAAGCTAACTTTTATAAATAAAAAAGTATACGGATATCTATTATCCATGGCAGATAATTATGTCATAATTCATCGTCATTTTGTGTTCAGAAATTTACAAGAACGTACTTCGTTCGACAGCCGGAAATGGCAGGCTTTCCACCAATTTTCAGAAACTTGTTAAGTCAGATTTCGACTTATCTGGGTTTGATAAACATAAAACGCACAAAAATAAACAAAAATATCTTCCGAATCAATTATCATCAAACTACAATACTAATCAGTCACGAACATTTCACATTTATTATGAACACGGCACATTATTTTCACTGTCCGCTATAGTCATGTAAATATGAACCTTCGCTTTCTAAAATGTGAAAATGTTCACATAACGTTCTAATCCTGAATTCGTCGTGGAGAATCTAAAGAATACAGATATACAAAACCTTCTTGAGTTGCTAATTTGACGTAACAATGGCGGTATCAGGTGCATTAAACATATACTTTTACAAAGAGATTTTCCAACGCTTGTAACGGTGCTTTTTGCTCATATGTTGGATTTACGATGGAAACTCGCGTTACTAATGATAATCAATTTACCTCATCCGGTAGCTCTTCTAATTGCTCTATTCTTCAAATAGAGCGCTTCAATTAATTTATTATGCTTAAATATTCAAAAGTAAGTCGATTTCATTTTTGTTTACTTTTTTTGGCCGAAAAGTTGAAAGCTATTTAAAATGTAAATCAATCTAGAATATTCCTGAAACAACCATAAAACTTTGTAAACAAAAGAGATCTTAACGCTTGACGAGTGTTATGATACTTGTGACAGGTTCTTAAGTAATTAAAAGTCTTGAAACGTGCGCCGGCGCGTGTTGAAAGTGGCGAGGAAAGCTGCTGCGATCGGAATGGCCAATAATCCGCTTGCGTGCCGGCCACCTGGTCCCATCGCTGCATTTCTCGCTCAAATTTATAGTTACTCGAATGTAATTACATATTCCCAGAAATAAAGAAAAGTTATATTATCGAGCGAATAATATTTCCACATTGATACTAATGAGAAATATTACTTATGACCGATTTCAGTTAGGTTCTACGGTACCTACCACTTAATAAAATTTTCTCTGTAATACGGTTCATTATACGAGAGAATAACTATAATGGAGTATCTGATACTTAAGCAGATCTAAAAAACCGTAGTAGTAACCGTATCGCTAGTAGAAAAGACATCAACGCTAGAAATTATTTCTTACTTAGTCGCGATGATAAATCTCCGTTCTTTATCTTACGGCGAGACGAAATGCTCGATCCACTCATGTCCAAAAACTTTAAAGTGAAAGTTTTGTCGGCGGACGTGAGAGGCAATCTCGTCATTCACCGCCGACGTTGGGTAATCGAAATGTTTTTAAAACAAATTATATACCTGCCTGACACCTTGCTTGCGGGTATTGGTGGGCCCTTTCGGATGAGCGGAGAAATTTCTTTCTTTATTAATCGGCTTTTAATTCTTGGTGAAAAACTTAAATTGAAGCAACAAGCCATTATTTTTCGAAGAATTATACCGGAATACTGTATACCATTCATGTTTCAGAAATGTTTAGAATAAACATTATTGGCAGGAAAAAAAATTAGAACTCTCATCAGAGATATCATATAAGTAGCAGATAAAGCTTTAAAAATAATAAACATCTACTTATCCGTTCGTATGAAAACAACGCAAAACCATGTCGATACAAAATTGCTTATGCATTCCCATTGTAAGTATGTTTAGAAATCAGATACAATGTGAACATAATTGAGATGTAAGACGGTGATTGACACCATTGAAGGCACCAAAGTAGGCGGCGACCCAAATTGAACATGTGCATCTTGAATCAGGTGTACCGTACGATTGATCCGCATCGAGAACACGGTACCGGTGTGGATAACGCGCCTGTGGATCACTTTGCGGAACATTATAGCCATGTACTTAATCATTACGGCTAGAACAAATCAATCGCAAATCGATGGTGCATCTCTATCGACGTGTATGTTACATCAGCCTAAGTAAAACTGCCGCTGAAGCATGTTAGATGTGTCCAATAATTTGCATTTTGCTACTTCTCTTTGTATACGGCTATGTCGACTAGTTTTAGACTTAAGAGCGCGCCTAAAGCCAGCAAAATTTTAGAATTCACCCGCACTGCCCTACCCGCTCCTCACATCGAATACGATCGCGCGTGTACCTACGCGCTCGCTCGACGCGTATCTTCTGTAGTAAGTATACGTATAATATTCAGATGAAACAACTGTATTCAAAGTATGACTGCGTTATACAATATTACGAAATGTTATTATGTGTACGCGAATAATACGTAAATAGTAAGTTAGTAGGAGGTGACTATACCACTGATACTGAACACGAATCAATATAAAATCAATACCAAAAGGTAATATTATATTATGTATAATATAATATTATTTTGGCGCGTGATTTTGGTGTGGCGTAAATAATGGATAACTCTGAAACTGTCGATTGGCCAGATAATATCTATCATTTACCCCACTTATATCGTCATATGCCCATGGATGACCAAATTATTGATATTTTTAATATTTTAAATAAAAATCGTACTTACTCTTACAAAATTAGGTACCATTTCTAAAATTGGTGATATTTTTTTCATTTTGTTTTTTTTTTTTTATATCAGTCCTGAATATTTGTATTATCAGATCAGTATCAAGATTTTTTATTACATTCTAAATCAATATTGCAAAAAATAGTTATTCTTAAATTTTAACATTTTTTTCTACGGAATTACGCAATTTTGGGCCCCTGTATCTATAGTTGCAAAACTTCTGAAAAATTCGGAATAATTCCGGAATACTTCTGGGAAAGTTTCTTTAAATCAGAATTATTCAAAATGAATTTAAATAAAGCCCTCTGTGCGCCGGCCGCTGCCGCCGCGCTGCGATGGCGGAGCGGGGTGCGGTAAGAGGGGAGATGCTCCCCGGAGAAGTTTTCCCCCCGCGAGAAAGATTCGTACCCCGCAATCGAATGTTTCCGAATATTTCGCCCGAATAATTCAATCGAAATTAACGTGTTTGTTTGTTGTGTGGTGGGTGGGTTAATTATTGTTCAGTGCGAGACTACGTACGATACAAGAGTAAAATATAAATGTTTATCTATACTAATATTATAAAGCGGAAAAGTTTGTTTGTTTGTTTGCTTGAACGCGCTAATCTTCGAAAGTACTGAGTGGATTTGGATGAAATTTGGTATGGAAATAGCTTGAAGCTTGAGGAAGGTTATATGCTACTTTTTACGTGACTGCAAAAAAGGAGAGTTATGTTTTTACCGTGATACAATCCACGGGAGCGAAGCCCCGCGTGAGTACTAGTTTTATTATAAATGGGATTGATTAAGTATATGTTGATATTTTTATAGGTAGATATGTTAGCCTGCGATTAACAGGATTTTTATTCTTTTGTTTCTAGGTAGGTACTCTACTTATTTCGAAATTGAATGCTATTTTTATAAATGTCAGTAGTTGAATAAAAAACCAGGCCTAGCATATTTTATTTGTTTTTTGAAAAAGGGTTACCTATGTTTTTGGTTAGTTTGTATGTAGCTCTGTACGCATCGCGAGTATTCGCGAGTCGCATTGGTAGGTATTAATCATTACCTACCTACTTAACGCGTTTAATAGCCCAGCCAATAAAAACAATTAAAGGCAAACCTTGCAAGCAAACACGTTTTGATGCGGTTTTCAGAAAAGTATTTGTTATACTTAGGTAGGAGCAGGTTTTGGTATATTAACCGACTTCAAAGGTCGATTTTCCTAGTTTCTTTTGGCAGTTGAAATATTCCCAAAGTTTCGGAATATTTCGGAATACTTCCGAAGTATACGACGGGAATGATTCGGAATTATTCCCGCCAGACTATATCGAAAAAAAAATGTACTACACTGCGGTGGCTCATTATTTTAGACTAGCTTTTGCCCGCGACTTCGTCCGCGTGGAATAGTTACTTTGGGCTAACGTTAAATTTAAGCCCGATTTTGAAGCATTCTTCATTGGTGCTCCGCTCCTATTGGCCTTAGCGTAATGATATATATAGCCTATAGCCTTTCTCTATAAATTGAGTATTTAATTAAAAATATTTTTTTCAATTCGAACCAGTAGTTCCTGAGATTATCGCGTTCAAACAAACAAACAAACTCTTCAGCCTTATATATTAGCATAGATAGCTGTTGCCCGCGACTTCGTCCACGTTTCCGTCGTTTTTCGTAAAAAAAAGTAGCCTTTGTCCTTCCTCACGGTTCAGTGATTTAGATGTAACACACAGATTAACTTTCGTAATTTAGTAGGGAAATATAATATGTCAATCTATAATACTGTTGAAAAATATATTTCATGTACAGAATTGACCTCTCTACAGATTTATTATAAGTATAGATAATTGCCTATTTAATGCAAATTCTAAAATGGTATAATAATAACCAGTATCTTGATAAAGTACAAAGTTATTGCTGTTCGAATCTTAAAGGAGAAT
The DNA here is from genome assembly GCA_943138885.2 of Tholera decimalis. Taxonomy (NCBI): domain Eukaryota; kingdom Metazoa; phylum Arthropoda; class Insecta; order Lepidoptera; family Noctuidae; genus Tholera; species Tholera decimalis. The sequence continues at coordinate 27,614,959 of OW964559.2, forward strand.
TTTTATACAAATTTGATTTTAAAATTAAATTACTTTAACACTGCTGTAACTAATTTTAGACTCAAAGAGAATGAGAATTTCCTTAAAAATTGATCACTATGGGTTTGTTGACACCATAAAAGACATTAGTAATTAAACAAATTTATTGAAAAAGAAAATATACAAGATGTTCGAAGTGGGCTCCTTCAGCTGCTATACACGCTCTACACCTTCTTATGAAGGACCGTCTCAATCGGCGCGCAAATCCTGCCGACGATATTTCGTCAGCAGCCGAACGTATGCGTTGTCGCAGCTGTTCAACTGAAGTGATTTCTTCTTTATAAACTACCTCCTTTAAACAGCCCCAGTAAAAAAGTCCAATGGGTTTAAATCTGGCGAGCGAGGTGGCCACATTCTGAAAATAAAATATTATTTCAAAACAAATTCCTTGTTATACAATCACGTCCACAATAAATTGATCTACAAAAATAGGGTTTAAATACCTAATGGGCATACTTAAATAGGTTCGTAATCGATATAAATATATTTCATCGAACAAACACGGATACCAACTAAAAGCTTGTGTTTATTTTGCATATACTATTCTGCCCGCGTTACCTACGACTACGAGTGACCATAGAAATATTAAATAAGAAGTGGTATAGGTAGATATTTTTTTTTTTATATAGGATACTCGCAAGATCATTATTGTTGTCCATCCGTGTATCTAGATTTTTAGAAGATCTCATAACTACCTACATTATGGGAAAATGATCATAAAATTGTATCGTGAAGAATAACATAACAAAATAGCAAAAGTAAATAGCTACCTATTATGAATGTAATTTATTACCTATTATCCTAATAATCTAATAAAGTACCTACCACGAATTTTTGATATCGTCGTGTCTGGGTGTTGTTTATCTATATATGTATGTATTTAAAAATATATTTGTCTATGTATATCAGCTGTCTGACACCCATAGTACAGGGTCTTCCTAGTTTGGGGTCAGACAGCCGTGTGTGAAATGTCCCCACATATTATTATGTTTAGTTACCTACTCGGCCCACGAAAGTGCGTAGGTAAACGAATTTAGATCTTGTGTCTCTCAAAATAAAATCTAAAATCACCTGCATAAACTTTCTCGAAAGTATAAAATGTATTTTTATTTTTTCAGTATATAACAAACAAGTAACTCACAAACTTACCTTCGACAATTAGCCATCCTGTCAATTTGTAACTTTTTTAGTTCTCTTTCAATGTTTTTTTTTGTTTCTCATTTCACTATTTAGTTCGAACAACAACAACAATTACGATTGAAATGATTATAACTCGGCGCAGCTAAAACACTTGAGCGTAGTCCTCTCGTCTCAACAGAGCGGTAGCGACTGATGTGTGAAATAGAAATATGCTTGAAGCTCCCGCAACGAGCGACGGAAGATGACTTCTTGCGCGGAATAAAAACGTAGTATGCGCCAAAAGTGTTTTATCGTAATAAATCCAAAACTAAAAGGAATTACATAAAATGCCTAAGCAAAGCCTTTACTCTTGTTTAAATATAATTATTTATCAAATTTTTGTCGCAATAGGCATTACCATATCGAGTACAAAACGGAAAAACATGAGAATTAGAGGTTATTTCGTGATTTTTTTCTACCAAGTAAATGTTATTATTTTATGTTTTTGATCAGAGAGAGCCCTTGAAAATATGATGTAGTTATTCATATATTTTTATTTTAAGTTTTGGTCTGGAATTTTTCATGTAAAATCAAATAGAAAATTGGTAATTTTGCTTTATACGCGCTCTTAAATAATAATAATTTCTCACTGGAAAAACTAGCATAATAACTATAACTCGATAGCTAAAAAGGGATTGCCTTCGGAAAATTAGGACAGTCATAACCATCAACGTCGCAGATAGTGCATTTACCTAATTATTGCACAATACTATCTACCTAATACTGAAATGTAAAAACTTTCTGAGTTTAAATATTCAAGAAGGTATGATAATAATACCTAAACATAACTCAATTACATGTAGTTACACAGTTAGTCAACGATGTATGTTTATTACGAATGAATAAATTTCAGTCCCGCTCATATCCGCGTAGAGAACACGCACGGACTTACGGATGGTTTTAGAAAGCGGATTGCACGCTGGACCGGTTACTGCAGGCGAAAAAAAGCCAAAAAAAGGCGGGAGGCAAAAACAAGAATAAGTAGTTTTCTGATGACAGTCAGATAATATTTTCCGTTCTAAAAACTTTCTTTGTTGTTCAATTTTTGGGTATGTTATTTATTACAAAATTAAACTAAACAATCCGCATTCATCGCATTCTCCATCGAAAATTACTTGCATTACCAAGGACTTTCATAAAAGAAAATCGTGCAAATGCAAACGTCGCGTCGCGGGTGGCACGCACAAGAGGAAAATTGCCAAATGGTTGGTGTTTACGATTCTCATTTTTCCACGGTGAATTTCCGATGAAAGTTGGGAACGAGTTGGTCACAACGTAATAAATAGCAGGTCTGAGTCCTCGCTCCGAAATTAGAAAAACGTTAACCTTGCACGGCAGTGGCACACACGCGACCGGGCCGCGTTGCTTTCACCCATCGCCATGTTGACAGCGCCTAGCGCTAGTGGTTCTGCGTTACTAGACAAAATAATTATACTTGATTCTATAGAATATGAGATTTATTTTAGAAAACTTACATCTCCTAACATTTATTAATAGAGAGCAATTAAAAAATGCTCTTCTCTCGCTGAGAACGGACAGATTTCTCGTCAAATACAAAAGATACAAAACTAGACGAAAAGTAACTAGTAATCGTCTCCGGAAGTTTCTGTGCCCGGATTAATATTTTTTACTATTGCAAAATTGTGCTTGTTACTAAGAATCATTGATTTATTTCCCCGTTAGATAATAACTGATTGTTTTCATAAATATAAATTAACGACTTTTTTAGCGGCTTAAATCAATGATTAGATGAGATGTACAACTGAGTTACGAAATCCTATGCATTAAAAAAATCACTGTAGGTAACAATTATAATTAAATCTTGATTTTTTAACAACTCACAGTCATTTCGCAGTTAGTAACAATGAAATTTTATGTAGGTACATAATCTTATAATTTATGCAAATATAGATCGCCTTAGACGTGAAGATCCGCGACGAAAAGAAAGTGAGGCTTAGTTTCTCGTGCGTTGCAACGCCAAGTTTATTGACCTGTCCCAGCCCAGGGTTACTGGGTTAAGGGCACTACCTTCAAACTTTCGCGGAAATCGATGCAATACAAATAAAAAACCAATAACGTATGGCAAATTGAATACATGACTAAACTTTCTCGGACATTTAAAATAAGCTTTCCCAGCGAAACTTACGTCAATTCTGAATATGGATTTATTGTTTCTGTTAATGTCGAAGACACCATACGAAGGTATATAGATTCTCCATCTATCAACTGGACGTTGTCATTACGTAAATAGCATCATGTATGTAGCGGTTTACCAGTAAATGGCGGCAACAAAGCATACATAAAACATAAGTGATGACGGCGCAAGTCTTGTGACAACAAATTTCTCCCGAGAGAATCTCGGCGGACCCGCTGTCACCGGCGACCGGTGCGCCCGCGCAGTTCTATTCCACCTCTATATACGTTTGTATGTAACATGTTTCTTCAACTGGTGGACGACAAACTCAGAACATAAGAATTCCTCTACCTATACAAAAACTTTTACAAACACGTTATATCCTGCGTACGCGCACTAAGTGATGTAAATTTTGACGAGTGAGCCGGAAGTCACAGCAAGTGCTAATAACTTCCTTTTATCGGTCAAAGAAAGTAGAACGTTTGGTACCTATATCGTGCATAGGGAACTGTTAAAATTCACGTCAATTTATATAACTAGCACCTTATTAAGTACGGTAAGAGGTGACATCCGAAGAACAGTTACAGAAGACCGGGTCACCTGCATTCGAGGGCTGGCGGACATGCAGCTAACACACTTCAAAGCCATTTATATGGACCGAGGTGTAGCCCTGATTACGCATCTGCCAAAATTAGTAAAAAAGAATGGTTTAGGTTATGTAGTTAGTAACTTTGTTAAACACTCTGTCACTAAAAAAGATCACAAAAAATTGGAAGATAATTATTATCCGATAAATATGCACTAAAGTTTACTAAACGAGATAAACATAATTATGGAAACATTAAAGAGTAAAATATTTCTGTCGGTATTCGTTAGTGAGTAAAACTGTTCAGGTAAATTTAAATGAATAACCTATTTAACTTGATCAAAACAGAAAACAGCTTTATAAAAAAGTGTAATTTACAAACGTCCTCTAAATAGCGACGCAGGCATCCTCGTAAAAATACAGAGATGGCGACGCTAGGGGCCACTTTCTAAGCAAGTCTAAAAGCAGGCAATCAATTCTCGCGAATCACTCATCAGAACACTTTCTAATCGACGTCCATTGCGCGAGAGCACAATTAAATTAATTCACAGAATGTTTTTCAAAATAATTACGTATAAGTACCTATAGCCCAGCTGTTTTGGAGAATACTTACAAAAAAATTGTCCACAGATGCATCACACAGTGACGGGATGGGCGCTGCTGGCGTTAATAAGTTCATCGGCAATTCTCCATACGCTGGCATATCCACAGCATGTCCCTCTCATATCACAGGTATAGTTACACACCAACTTATCAAACTCAAATACTTACCCTCATCCGAATAGAGACAAGTAAATGTTTGTTAGTCATTTTCATTATTGATTGCGCATTATACTAAAATCGTTTTAAATTATATTTTCAGGCGACAAGTAGTGTTCGGACGCACAATCCTCAATATTACAGCAACTCGCTACCGATGCCTCAGCAAGAACAAGCGCAAGAACGCAAATTCGCAGAGAAGTCCAACGCCTTGAAAAAAGTCGCCTTAGATGACATTGATGAAATACAAACCAACTCTATCTCTGATGGAGGCTTCTCGTGGTCGAATATGCTTGGTATGTAAATGAGAGCTTTACCTTAGGTACCTACCCAGATAGTAGCACAAACTATTTCACAACAAAATTTGTTATTTTGATCATCGCCTTAAATTGATAATTAACGTCTGATTAATAGTTACATTATTTCAGGAATGCTTATGCAAATGATCTTCAATCCGGGCACAACAGGACCAAACAAGAGTGACAGCATCGACACCGACTCAGTGTCGCCTTCACCCTGGGCCAACTTACTCTCTATGGGTCTTAAAATCTTGACCGCCATTCTCGGAGGAGGAGCATCAAGCGATGGTATTGACAAAGTAGACAACGGCTCTTCTCCCATGCAGGTACATCTATAATTACAGTTTCCAAAGGAATTTAATCACATTCCTTCCATGTATATCTTAAAATGACAAAATCACACCCATGTCCACCGCAAAAGCTTTAGCTCTGAAGTTATCATTGATGTACAAAATAAATAAAAAAAAAACTCCATTATTTTATTTATCCATACTGATCCACTAACAATATTTCTGTAGATATATATTATATTGACTTAGATTTTGGAATGTTTAGAATCACTCCAACAATGTAAAAAGCACCATATAAAATGACCCTCACCTGTAGCAGTCATCATGAAGTAGTATATAGAAGCCTTAATTCACTACAAATAACGAGTTCCTTCAAGTCCGGGGATCACCTCAGAGAAATCGCTTTACTTATGTACTATTACTTTACTATTTTATTTTTTCAAAAAACATATTTAAAATTTCCTTGAGGTTTTTCCTATTTTCGGAATGTAAATAGTACTCGTAAAATTTGGTTACGGAGACGGTGTTGCTTCTCGCTTGCTTCAGGGTATATTGGCTGCGGTTCTGTCGACGGTGCTCGGTGCAAAAGATCCCGACCAGGTCGCCTCCATGGCAAAGCAGGCTGGAGAGGTACGCTACCCATCCTTCCTTCTCCCTTTTATGCAATTATCTACGTGCCATTCTTATTAGTGACTATTAATAATGAAGGAGTTAAAAATATTTTGAAATTTAATATCAAAAAATTGTGTGGTCTTCCAGGTTTTATCAACATAATAATCAGTTCTTGAATGGTATTATTTCTTTTCACAGTTCATAAACATCGTAGTGAACCTTTTGGACGCCCTGAAGACATCATTCTCTCACAGATCGCTGGCTGCGCGATCAATGGGCCGCAAAGATTCAGTCAGTGACGCAGCGCTTGCTGGCATTGCCATGTTCAAAACTTATGTCAGGTCTTTCGGCACAAATGACGACAAGTGTCTACAGAAATACGTATGCGATGCTAACACAGAATGTTCTGATGACATTGGCCCCAAGAGTGTTTTCTGTCAATTTGGAACGTAAGTACCAAACGTCCTTTTAACATTAACTCTGTAGGTATTACGTATTCACATAAAAATAATATGTTTCTGAATTTGAGATATTCAGGAGAAGGCAATATTCAAGCATTTTACCATTCTTGGTACCCTAATGTATGCGAATGCTGCTATCTACCTATCGATCTATCAATGTAGGTATCATTAGGCAGTTCAAGATGAAAGATTTCTTCTGCGGAGACAGTGTAGGGCATGTAGTCTGCATACTTTATACTTGATAGCCTGGTTGATTCTTCGGGACCAACGCATCGCACTTCGGGCGAAAATTATTTTCAAGTTCGAGGTCAATTCGCCGCAGCTGAGCTTCTTACGAACATTCACGAAGTCTTTTCATTGCCCCCACATAGTCTACAGAAGGAAGGCTACAATCAGTGTCGGTACTTGTGTAAAAAATCACTTACGGCTCATTTCATCATCATTCTTGGTGTAAAGCAATGTGCCGATTATATCAAAGGGTCCGTAGAAAACTGATATAACCATTATATTCTTGAATGAAAACCGGGATTCAATTGAGGGAAGACGTCGTCAAAAAATATTCACCTGCGTGCTAGGCTCCATGAGCGTCGCCATGTTAGGATGTTCTGCCAGAGGATCGGTCGCGCCTAAGGATTGTAGTAAAGAGATGCCCTTGGGATGGCAAGCTTATACCAGTCGAAGATGCGCATATATCTATGTAGGTAGGTATATCCCGAAACATGGTGGTCGAGAAACCGAAACCACGGCTTCAGTCCGACATAGCCTCTCGATCTTCCCAAACGCCATGAACGCCATGAAGATTTACGACGTGCTACTAAAAATGTCTGTTTGCAGTGAAGTGGTATCAGGTGGTAAAATACCCAAAACGAAACTGATAGGGCCGAATCGATAGTAAGATAATAAACCACCGGTCGCAGCAAATGTTCTTCATCCTATCTGCCCTTACCCCTACACTTACACCGATATTAACAAACCTCTTTTTTTAATGAAATTTTCTTTATTACAGCTACGCTGCCAGCTTCGTGTTGGAGAGACAATCTGGAGGCACTTTTGATGACTTCTACGAGGCCGGTCGCCGTGGTCGCTCGGGTGTTGACTGTCGTCAGATGTATCTTCAATGCAATGAGGTTTAATACCAACAGAAAACTACGCCAAAACATCTTGTAGTGCGACTTCAAAATTAGTGATGACAAATCTTATAAGTTACGTATCGTTTCCAAAGTTTTACCTCTTGGAATTGGCATTTTTTATACCCGTTTCCACAGTAATATGGAGGAAATGTTACAAAAATAGTCAAAGTACGATTTTGTTTTGATTTCGGTGGGTAGGTACATTAAAGTATTAAACTACTGACGCAATGAAATATGTTGGCATATTGTGCTCAAAACTTATCCCATCGCACTTATTGAAACAGCGTCAAATGTTGTGTTTAATTTATTAAATTATTTATTTATTTAATTTATTTTAGAAGTAAATGAGTAAACGGTAAAATTGTCCCACATTGTTATACGGTCCATTCAGTGAAACCCTTAGTAATGAGTATTGTAAAATGTTGTGTAATTGGCACATTGTTTATTGTATAAACGATGAAATATTCCGCCAGTTTCTCGATAATTGACGACTGATGTAAAAAGTTATATGTGATATAAATAAACATTTATATCACTTAATAGTTAGTATTTATGTATATTTTGTGAGACTGTGTGATTGAGGACGTCCTGTGTGCTTGTGATTGTAAAATAATAAAGAATAATATTTATTTTTGTCTTTTATTATCTTTTTAAGAATGATTAAAGTACATAATTATGACGCGATACAGAAATATAGGATTTCTAGAAAATAGCTACATAGAAATACCGTTATAATAACTCCACATAATAGGTTACACAAAGGCAGTAGAGCGTATTATGCACTGCCACGGACACTTGCACATCCCTGTCAGTTAAACCTTGACATTCGTTGACACTGCGTGATAGTGACATGACGTTGGAAAAACTTCTCTCCCAAGTAGGAATGGGAACGAAACTCCTGACTGACAGGTGAGTACCATTACCAATTAAGATTTATTACTTACATACGTGATTGCCAAAGTCATTAGTCGAAGATAACACTTTCACATCGTTTTAAATATTTTTTAGGATATCATTTAACATGTTGAAAAAAAAATATCATAACGATACAGAATGTGAATTACAATTTATATCAAGTTATGATTTCGTTTTTAAAGAGAAGGTACCAACCAAAACGAAACGTTTAGATAACAGACGTATAGTATAGACGCGTAACTCTTCCCTTTCGTATTTAACTGAAAAAGAACAGACGAATCGATTGCGCTTTCGAGAAGATAATTGATGCTGAAGCTCACTATGAGTCATGCGGAAGGGAGACCATTGCGTATAAAACATTGGTTTTTTTTTAGTTTTTTTTTGTTTTTGGGGTTTTGTGTGGTAGTAGAAGATGTTATCTCCAGAGATTTGGACAATAACGTGCTAGAGTTCAAGAACATACTAAGAGTGCCTTGTGGAAAGGGGATAATACTTACATGTTTTTAGGGTTCCATACCAAAAGGGTAAAACGGGACCCTATTACTAAGTCTCCTCTGTCCGTCCGTCTGTCTGTCACCGATGATGTATTTCTGTTGCCGTTATAACAACAAATACTGAAAAAAATTAATAAAATAAATATTCGAGGGGGCTCCCATACAACAAACGTGATTTTTTTTGCTCAATATTGTTAACGGCAACAAATATTCACAGAATATTTAGTTACTAGCTGTGCCCCACGGTTTCACCCGCGTATAAACCTGCTACTGTTATTAACTCGATGATTTCTGAATATTAATGAATAGATGTTAAAATTTAAGTATACCTATCTAATTCGCATTGGATAGAGAATCGCGAAGTAAAGATAGTTTTTAATTATATTGTTAAGAATAGATTTATAGTATTTCGGTATATAGGTACAATATTTTAGTCCTGTTTTATTGTGGTATAAGTATGTATTGGTTTTCCCTGCGTCCGGATCTACATAGATAAAGCAACATATACCTATTGGCTATGTGAAAAAAAAAAATGGCCAAGTGCGAGTCATACTCGCTCATGAAGCGTACCGTAGTAGCTACGCCATATAACTTTGTTTATTCATAATGGTTATATGAATAACAAAGTTCAAACGATCTATATTTTTAAAAAACTGGACAAAGAACACTACTTCTCACGGAATAGATGAATAATAAATGGTTGGAATGGCAATGTGGGCGTGGCGAGCGCGCCACATTTATGAAACGAAAATCATAGCTCGACCGATTAATTCATTCACCGCGTTCAGTGCGCTTCGGATTACTTCGGAACACAGAGCTCTGCTTTAAAATGCCGTGTTGTGCAGTTATAACCTGTAAAATAAAAAGTTAGACTGCAAGTACAGAGCGAGGTGGTATATCTTTCCATCAGTAAGTCGAAAATAATATTTAATCTCTCGATTAAGTGTGTGTAATTTATTTGTGTACGTAATTCGCTTACGTAACGGGCCTCTTGCTTGTAGTGGAGCTAAAGAGTGGGGCCAAGCGGTGACACGCGTTCTCATACAAATCAGGAACTATTTCTTTTATCTGTTCTGTGAGGAAAACCGAGAACAGTAGCGTAATGCTAGATATCCTTCCTCATAAAACTTTCTATCATAATCAGAAAGAATTTTTGAAATCTACCTAGTACTTTCGAAGATTAGCGCGTTCAAACAAACAAACGAACTTTTCCGCTTTATAATATTAGTGTCGAAATATTCACTTTAAAAATAAATAATTAAATTTAAATATAACAAATATTTAAGGTGGGCTCCCCAACAAACATTTCAGTCGTATAAGTAAAAGTTAGACTCAAAATCCTTACATTGTTTTGAAGTAATTTTAGTGTCTAATACGACTTAGTGCCTCTAATTTTTATACTACTTGTATATAGACATCTTATAAATTTCTATACGACTTTTATACATATGACCATTACACAACTTTCAGTAGTGTAACCAGTGCTGTCGTCTTAGTAACGTCTATACGACTTTAACACCAACATACGAAATCTACTTTTATCTGACCATCGTGTAAAGTGATAAATTGCACTCTTATACGATTTTAAGTCAATCGTATTAGAGTCGCGAGATCTAATTCTACGTGACGATTGTAAAATGGTGATAAGCTGCACTATTATACGATTTTAAATCAATTTGAAGACTTTTATGCTACTATTAAATGACTGGAATAATAAAAAAGATATTTTTACATGACAAGTCAACTGTAATCAAACTGGAGTTGGTTCCGCACAAAATTTAATTTTGGACTCAAGAGAATTGAGTTCGGTGCATAATGGAGTCTAAACAATATGATGTTGCTCAAAGAGCAGTAAAAGGTGTAAAAAAAATACAGTAGTTGATTTTATTTATTAAAAAAAAAAATAGAATCATAATGTATTCATAATTTTAAATAAAATTCCTCAGTCACTATAAAAGGTGTAGGTTTGGTTTCGTCACCTGATAGACTGAAACAAAAACAAAAGTCCTCGGAGGGACTCCCGCGGGGGCGGAGTTTACACACGAGCTTCCTTTTTTTGGCAGGATCGGGCCGTATTTTGCCACGTAATTACTTTAGGTACTGTTTACAAGCTCATTCACCTCTTGCGCCTCAGTGTACATGATAAATGTATTATATTGGACAATTACGTCAAAAATTTAAGTTATAGGTTTTTCACATATTTGGGACGAGAATCGAATACTGAATACCCTCCCTCAATAAGTCCCTCGTTTAACCTTTTCGCCGCCAACGTACACAAAACGCAATGCCTCGCCGAGCGCCAAGCTATAAATGTATAACTAAATATACAGTAAACAGTAGTGATGGGGATATCGTCATATCGATGAATAAGATTTGTACGGGTAAAGTTAAGATTTAAAGTTGATTTTACGAATATAAATAAAAACTGATTAAATATTTCCAGATTTGTTTTATTTCACAGTATCCTTAATAAGAAAAAACAGTATAAATTATGAGTGTCAAAGAAACTAATACATAACTCAATTAGAACTATAAGGAATGGGGTACATCCCTATTTGTTTCATGATCTCATTCTTTAACTTCATATCAAGTTATTGGCACTGAGGGCACGTTGAATTCGATTCTGATCAGGGATGGGGTCTATGGTCTTTCTTTCTTCTATTTTTGTTTATTCCTGTGTGTGCATCTGGAGATACTGGGCTCACCGAACATTTTACATACTTATTGAATTCCTACTCTTTGATGAATAAACATTATTATTATCATCCAGTTAGACATACCTCAGAATTATCTTCTGGTTCAATGTTCTCCACAAAATACTCCGAGTCCGATTCCACACCTTGAAAAATTTTAAGAAGTTCGTCCGAATCAAGTTCTTCACTCATTTTTCTATTTGTTATCAAGTGAAAGAAAGACAAATGCGTGCGAGCGAATCCGATTTTGTGCTGCACTATGCCAAAGTGACCTTGATAGCCGCACGCCTATGACGTCACTAACCAACTTCTATAGTTCGTGGCACTCGGTGGCGCACAGAGGCATAGACGACTAATTATTTTGTAGAGATGGGAAAATAACTATCGACAAGAATTGGTAACAACTTTATAATTACGTATCGGCATCTACCTGAAGGTCGAAATTCATCTACTATCCTTTGTAATGAAGTAGATAACTAAGTAGTAGATAACTAATCATATTTTATTGACCTCAAATTGTTTTCGATATTCGTAACTTTCTGTATTTATAAATATTTCAATGGTGAAATCAACCTTTCACGGCACATCACTGGCCAACTTGATATGAAGTGATTGGCGTTCTGAGGAAAGTAACAAAATTCGGAGTTTTTGTTTTTGCCGATTTTAGGATAAACTAGGGCTTATTTTGTGTAGAAAAATAAAAAACAGGGTAGTAGACAGTGCTATCTTAAATAATAAAATGAAACAAAACTTTTAATCACAGTAAATTTATTTTAATAAGATAGTTAAAATGAACAACTTCTATAGAAGTTGTGGCGCTGGTGGCACGAAAATCCCGAACTTCTATAGAAGTGCTTGGCGGTGAAAAGGTTAACCTAACACACTATTTTTATGACAAAATAATTAAGGATAGGTACATATTATTATGTATATTTAAGTATAATGATATTACTACAGGTTTCAGGTTTCTTTTTTGTTCTGGTTGGGACAATCATCGAATGACTTCTTCCGCTCTGGATTAAGCGGAAGGGTGTGTCAGACTTCTACTGACTAAAAACCCACCCTGTTCCTTCGACTGCCCTAAAGTTCCGGGGCCGCGGTATCTCGATAGAACTTTCCCGCAAACCCCAGCAGGCAATGACCCCTAAGATTGTCTAGAAGATATCGCTATAAGCGATAAGACCGCCATCGTAACCATAGAATTTACATAAAACAGTTGTGTAACAATTTATTTGGGTGAACAATAAAGTATATTCTTCATTTTTCGGTATTAAGTTGCGCCATTATTGCTCTATTTGATTTGGTCATTGTTTTTTTTTCCATCAGGTGAAGTATCGAGATTTTGATTTGTACAACTAAATATTTAAAAAATATACTTACACTTAACGTTTTATTGTATTCCCTTTTCTCCTAAATAAATCGTCTAAAAGCGCGTCGAGGAATGAAAAACTTTCAATAAATTAGTAATCTATTGTTACGAGACTCCTTGGCTATTAACGCTCAACGGAAAATATTATCGATAATAATATGAGCATTACGAGCTTTGCACTGCACTATTCCTAAGTGAGAGTGAGCGCGCGATATCTTTACCTCGACTAAAGACCCCAACCACCTGAGATTATGCGTTTTTAGAAAATATTGCGTAATGTAATCGCTAAAAGTTTAATTTTGTTGTAATTATGCAAAATGCATGTGTAGGCGATAGTGTGTATCTATTGTTTGTTTATGTGGTGGTAGCAGCGTTACCGGCGACACGCGTCCCAGTATTAAAAGACAGTAGATAGCATTTCTATTACCTTATTACATTGATATACTAAAAACCCAAGATGCACACTCAACGTCTCAAAACCGTCCGCATAAAATGAGTGCTTAATTCTAAATGATGCGCTCATTTCAAATAGTATCGCGTCAAATTTCAATGGCCGCGTTTTCAGTGTCAAAACAATGTATTATGGCATCTTTTTTATTTTAGTCGCATAATAAAAATTACCCTGTTGAACAAATAATGGAGTCGATTTTTTTTATTGTATTTATTTATTTTTTATTAATAAGTTTATGCTTTATTGTCCATATTGTCCATACTAATATTATAAATGCGAAAGTAACTCTGTTTGTCTGTGTGTTACCTTTTCACGCCTAAACTGCTGAACCTATTTAGATTAAAGGTGAATGCCAAGTTTCGGCTCGAATCATGTAGTGTCCGACAGACTTTCTAAATTAATGATAATTATACTATATAAAGCTAAATTACCACTCACTGACTCACTGACAGAATTGTTCTCCCAGATGGTGGATGGGGAGGTGGGTATATTTTGACAGATTCGTAAACAAGTAACTCTCAAACCTACGGGAAAAGTGCCAAACCCCCCCTTTTCCACCCCCTTCTCCCCCCCCCCTATCGTATCTCGGAAACTACGAGACCCGTATTTTTTCTTTTTACGGATTCGTATAGAGGAGGCTCGGTAAAGTAAAAACCATTTTTCAAAGTCCCCCCTCCCCGCCCCCCTTCTCCCCCCCTTTAGGCGGATCTCGGAATCTAAGAGACTTGGAACATTTTTTTTTTCAGATTCATTTAGAGGGGCAATGCTTAAGTCGAAATACTTGTGCAACCCCCCCCCCATCACCCCCCCCCCCCCCTCTTTTTTTTTTATTTTTTTTTCACAAGCTCGCGAGGTGCTTACACCTCGCGCAACACGCAAATACTAAACCCCTCCATCAACCCCCGCCTTTTGTTTTTTTTTTTCACAAGCACGCGAGGTGCTTGCACCTCGCGCAGCACGCAAATATTTGATTTAGAGGGGCAATGCTTTAGTTTTTTTCACAAGCACGCGAGGTGCTTGCACCTCGCGCAACACGCAAATACTAGTTATATTATATAAAGCTAGATTACCACTCACTGACTCACTCATTGACATAATTGTTCTCCCAGATGGTGGATGGGGAGGTGGGTATATTTTGACAGATTCGTAAACAAGTAACTCTCAAACCTACGGGAAAAGTGCCAAACCTCCCCTTTTCCCCCCCCTTCTCCCCCCCCTCTATCGTATCTCGGAAACTACGAGACCCGTATTTTTTGTTTTTTACGGATTCGTATAGAGGAGGCTCGGTAAAGTAAAAACCATTTTTCAAAGTCCCCCCCCCGCCCCCCTTCTCCCCCCCTTTAGGCGGATCTCGGAATCTAAGAGACTTGGAACATTTTTTTTTTCAGATTCATTTAGAGGGGCAATGCTTTAGTCGAAATACTTGTGCAACCCCCCCCCCATCACCCCCCCCCTCTATTTTTTTTTTTTTTTCACAAGCTCGCGAGGTGCTTGCACCTCGCGCAACACGCAAATACTAAACCCCCCCATCACCCCCCCCCCTTTTTTTTTTTTTTTTTCACAAGCACGCGAGGTGCTTGCACCTCGCGCAACACGCAAATACTCTTTTTTTTCACAAGCACGCGAGGTGCTTGCACCTCGCACAACACGCAAATACTTGATTTAGAGGGGCAATGCTTTAGTTTCTTTCACCAGCACGCGAGGTGCTTGCACCTCGCGCAACACGCAAATACTAGTTCATTATATAAAACTGTAAGAATTATACGATATAAATAAAATCTGTAGAAGTACACGTTTAAAAGTCATTTTAAATAGTTATTCAATTTATCAACACGTTTTCTATCTACAATTTCAATTAGAAATGTTGCCAATACCAAAATAAAATAATATCGATACGAAATTGCACTTGCAAATCGATTACATTAATATCATTATGAACCTACGTATTGTAAGTAAATTTATTAGTTACTAAAGTCATAACTTGTAATTCTTATAATAATTAATAATGTTTAGTTATATTTTTTAATATCTTATAATAATTTAAAGTAATTCAATTCAATCATCGATACAGTTTAGAATAGTTATTTAGTGCTGGTAACACTTAATCTTGTAGTTGTCATTGTCACTGATAATTGTCAAAAGTTTTAATACTTCTCCCGCGTTTTATGACGAGCGACGAAGTGTCTTATGTGTTTTTTGAGTTTTGTGTTGTTTTTTGTTTTGTTACCGGACTCCGATTTCTGTATCACTAACGACCACCTTGGCTGTTGAAAACGAATTGGATAGTCATTATTCAATAATTTTATAGTTTATTTCATGTTATCGGTTAAAATTAGAAGTATTAAGTGGTCAACTTCAAAGAACTATAACTTTATTTGGTGTACTTTTTATAGAAAACTAACTATACAGTCAAATTATAAAATTATATTCCTTTTTATGATATATAGTTCATCTTTGTCGGTTTTGGCCGTGTCTTGAAGGAAGCCTAGGCATTCTCCTTTGGCATGGGAATAGTTTAGGACCGTGGGAAGGACATAGGATACTGTTTATCCCGAAATTCCCACGCGATCAGTATTTACGCGGGAAAAACCTCTACGCGAAGTCGCGGGCAAAAGCTAGTATTTAGAATAGATTAAAATAAACTTTATTGTACACCAAAAGTTAAACACATCTATTTTACAATAATTAATACAAATTTAGTTTTTGGCAAATATGTATACGTTATATAATATACTGAAGGAGAAGAGGTCGTCAATTTTACGGTTTTTTAATGTTCATAAATAAAATAAATAAATAATTTATTGAACATAAAAATATTACATCTTTCAAGTGAAGCTCCTGACTCCTATGCTAAGCGAGCCTGTTTTACAGGAATCAGTGTCCTACGCTATACATTAAAACACATTTCAATTTTTATGTAATAAATTACAAACAAAAAACTTTTTACCAAAAAATTAAACCGACTCCCAAAAAACACTGCAAAGTGAAAAATAACTTTAATTTCGGTAGTCGGTGTCTTTAGTTTTGTATTTTCGTTTTTGGCACCGACTTCCGAAATTAAAGTTATTTTTCACTTTGGAGTGTTTTTTGGGAGTCGGTTTAATTTTTTGGTAAAAAGTTTTTACTTCAATCTTTTTAGTTGGTTGATTTTTAATGTGCCTAGTTACAAGAGCCTTAATGTCAACTACTTATAACATTTTACAAAATATTGCTTTTCCCAATGCTGGGCCGTTAATTTTTGAGGAGTTCTCCTGGTACTTCACCATCAGCTATACATCACCATATGCATTGTGACGAGCATAAAGTGCTTAACATCCATATTTAAGTAGTCGAATCGCAATCCACGAAATACTTATTATTGAGTAGTTTCGGCGGCCATCTGTGGTCTTCATCATCAGTTCCACTTCCCCAAAAGATACTTTTTGAGAGCAACTGCACAAGTTACTATAAGAAATACTGAAAACGCCATAGGTGTGCCTATAATATTTGAAGAGTTCCCTCGATTTCTCCAGGATCCCATCATCAGATCCTGACTTGGTGACAAATGGTACCAATTTCAAAGTATACCCTATCAAACAAAAAAAGAATTTTCCAAATCGGTTCAGCCGTCTTCGAGTAATCGGTGATCATACATTAAAAAAATATATATATATACGCGTCGAATTGATAACCTCCTCCTTTTTTTGTCGTCGGTTGAAAAAGTAACATTAGAAGGTATTGAGAACAAAAAATAGAAGCGAAACGTGTATGTGTGTGTAAGTTTGAGTGTATGTGCGTAATTGCGTGTGTGTGTGTGGGTGTGTGTGTGTCTGGAACTCTGGACGCGTGTGCGTTAACATGAGTGTGTGTTTTGAATAGCTTAATTTACTGTACTGACGAAATGATTTTTTTTTAATATCATCATAGCTCAAAGACTGAAGCCATGGTTTTAAAATTTGTTTGACCTTATGTCACATAAGCTTCGAAATTGGGATAGTTTTATTTGATCTATTGTAGATCCTAGAACTTAATGCCTAAAAGTATCTAGACGTAAGTTTAGTGTGACATTTGGGAACTTTACAAAACGGGAAACTCAGTGCGTTTGCTTATTAAATCTGGGCTTACTTGTAACAATCTGTGTCTACGTAGTATGGTACGGAGGATATATATTGGGAACTGTAAGTACTTGCGCTTCCGAGTTTAGCAGTCCAGTGGGATAAATTCGTTTTTTGAACGACATCACTTTAAGTATTGCCCATTGTGCGCCTTCCGCTCTTAGTATTACAATTTTAAACGTCCCTCCTCATACTGGAATAATTTAAATGATTTAATAATAGAATAAAAATATATTTTAAGTATATCGATTCATCATGGGATAACTTATGGGTTCACGACATGCGATATGTTAATGATAAAAGTGTGTGTGACTGTTGCTTTGGCGCAACACCAATCTCATTAAAAACTTCTTATTTTTATACTTTAGTTTTTCTCGTGACCAAATACGATGCGGAGAACAGACATCAATTGTCAGCCAACCTTTAAAAAAAATTGCCATAAAAAAAAACTCTATGGCAAATTTTTTTGACGAAGATATTATGTATATCACGGCAAAAGGTATAAGCTTTATTGAATTGAAAAAAATATTAAACGATTTTAACAGTTAATATTTATTTCATTGATATACACATGTTCTACCCAAAAACATTTACGCTATAATTACGTCTTTAGAACACAATTTAATAAACTTATAATATTAACAAAAATGCCTTATAAAAAAATTAGTATAATGTGTAAGTCTCCACTCAAGACCTTGTCCTATCGAGCAACGTCAGTCGTAAAATTTGATTGTCTTTCGCACACTGCTTTGTAAAAACCACTTTAAATACTTTTCATAAGATGGAATTTGCAAAAACATATTTTATACTTATAGCATTACTATTACTACGTAGGTGGTGAGTGTTTGGCGACAGTTTCGAGCGTCACTTTTCTTCGAGACTGTGCATCTTGGGTTTTTAGTATATCAATGCCTTATTATTAAGATTTCTGTGGGTATAACCTATTTTTTTACAAGTTCAAATATACATGTTTTGTTGTTTTCGTATATGGTTGTGGACAACGATAAATGAATGAATTGCTAAGGGTAGTAGTTATTACATGCAATTAGTAATAATACTGAACTGAACAAGAATAGGAAGAAAATGTATATAAACATACAGAAGGTGAACACATGTACATTCTTTTCAATTCTTGTTTACTGAGGATAAGGATTAAAAAAAGTCTGTGGAAAGTAGTATTAGTCTATCTCTTAAGGTTTGCTGACTATAACCTTTTTCGCTTTATATAATAAATATAAATACATCATATGATATCAGTTCGTGAAAAGTTTAATTGCAGTTCAACTTACTTGCAAGGGTTAACAAGACTGGTATAGTTCTCGTCAAAAAACTTGGCAAGAGTCGTTCAATGCGCAGAAGTCGATTTTTAGGTGTTAGCGGTTGTCAGCGGGACGCGGGGTATGACGTAGCGCTGCTCCGAGCGCGCGATTAGTGCGTCAGTAGTTCTCGTTCAATTTGCTCCCGAATACACTTACGTACACGAAAGTTGTACCCTTTGTTTTTGATACGAGTTGTTGTTTTAAATTTAGTTTTTGTTACGTTGATTACAATGCCAGGACCAAATACCGTTTTACGCAGACTATTAAAACGTCAGAAAGAACAGTTAGACACTATAGTTAAAGAAGGTTGAAATTCCGAATTCGTCACTGTCTTTAGGACACCGGGACAAAATAAGAATAAAAACTTTTTACCAAAAAATTAAACAGACTCCCAAAAAACACTGAAAAGTGAAAACTAACTTTAATTTCGTTAGTCGGTGTCTTCCGACTTCCGAAGTTATTTTTCACTTTGCAGTGTTTTTGGCAGTCGGTTTAATTTTTTGGTAAAAAGTTTTTATTTCACTCTTTTTAGTTGTTGTGTTTGTTGTTCTACTTCCCCAAATTGTGCTTTTCGATAGCAACTGCACAAGGTACTATAAGAAATACCCAAAACGCTATAGGCGTGCGTATAACATTTGAAGAGTTCCCTCGATTACTCCAGGATCCCATCATCAGATCCTGATTTCATAACAATGGGACCAACTAGAAAGTATACCCTTTCAAACGCAAAAATGAATTTTCCAAATCAATCTAGCCGTCTTCGAGTTATGAGGTACTTAACATACATAAAAAAAATCTCCACCTCTTTTTGAAGTCGGGTAAAAATTAGTTGTGTATCAACAACTGTAGCTTCAGTAGGCACTGTAATTATATTTTCTTCGGTGGTGAGTCATTAGATGATTTATCTAATGACTCCCCCTCTTACATACACTTAACCCATGGATTCGACATCGAAACAAAGTAACCTTTTTTTCCTGGGTGGGAAAATCATCGAATGACTTCTCTCGCTCTGGGTAAAGCGGAAGGGAGTATCAGACTTGTACTGACTAAAAACCCACCCTGTTCCTTTAGCTGCCCTCAAGTTCCGGAGCCGCGATTTCTCGTTAGAACATTACCGCAATCCCGGAAACAAAGTAACTTACGAGAGCGATTATGTAATGCGAAGGCCCAAGTTAATTACATCCGTCATACTATTTGAAGCCTAGAAATATTGAATACTAGTAGGTACTCACGCGGGTCTTCGCTCCCGTGGATTCTATCATGGTAAAAACATAAATCTCCTTTTTTGCAGTCGCGTAAAAAGTAGGCTATAACCTTCCCCAAGCTTCAAGCTACTTCCATACCAAATTGCATCCAAATCCACCCGGTACTTTCGAAGATTAGCGCGTTCAAGCAAACAAACAAACAAACTTTTCCGCTTTATAATATTAGTATAGATAGGTATCTTATAATTCACGATTTGACTTTTCTCATTATATCAATAAAAACAAAACTAGAAATCAATATTCCCTAGTAACCTTATCTATCCACTTTTCTTTTTATTCTGGAATCTTCGGAAATCAAAAATGAAAACATGCATGTCACACAGAAGAAAAAATATTAGAACTTCCTTCTTTTTTTAAAGTCGGTTAATGTAGATCGGTATTTTATGACAACTATCTTAATTGAATTACAAAAGAAATAAGTTTAATTTTATAATTATCGATATCGTATTCAGCCGTTAAAGGTAACACATTTTACACACACACACACACAGCACAGATTTTAACGATAAAAATACAAAGGGAAAGAAAGGGATTAAAGTAACGATAATACTATAGATGCGTTGTCCGCGCTCTGAAATCAAGGTAAGTGCCTCGTGTCTGTTTAGTTACACAGTGTCGCGAACGCGACACATCTTAAGAAAAATGTGTTTTAAAAGAAAATTAGGAAAAATACATGCCTTTATATATCAACAGAAATACATATTTTAATTTTTCAACACGGCTAATGATGGCTAGCTTATGAATGAAGTCAGTCACGTGACGTTAGGGGAGGTTGGGGATCTATTATACCAGTTTTTTTTGTGTTGTTAATTATTATATTGAATGAATATAATATTTTATGATATTCCATGTTATTTATACTAACTATAGTGTTTATTTACATTTTAGATTGCCGACACAGTCCACCCCATTTTTTAGTTAATCTATAATTTAAGATTAAGGTTTTTAATGTTTGTTTTATAATAATTGCTTAAAGGTGCTCCCACACAGCAATTATATAATGGTTTATAACCTTGTGTAAAACGATAACATTTCATAACAATTTGTAACATTTTCCTACAACATGTTAAGTATAACATAAAAAAAAACATAACTTTTGATACAATTTATTCAAAAAGTTCCATATATCAGTTATATAATATACAACATTATATAACTGCACCTTTACAATAACTGCTGTTGTGAAATATTACATTAATATTTATAAATTAGAAATACTATTTTATACAAAAATCAAGTGTCCTTTTTTCCCCACATGTCTCTGATTGTTACGTCACACATGCGCTTGACCAATAAGCATGCAGCGTTTCATCGGAACGTAACTAAAGATGTATATTCATCTCTCTCTAACATCAGGTGTAGGTACCTAAATATGGCATTTATTTCCTATCCCTTTCTTTATACGTATTAGATAGTAATTCTCTAAGTGTGTGTTTCGTGCCGTTTTTGAGAGGTGCTTTGTGGGAATATGACGCGTCTATATTATAATACGTCATTGGATAAAAGAATTAGAATTTCTTCATGAAAGAGACTTCCAAAAGTCATCAACGCGCGATTCATTTGTGTCCTTGCTCACCCAAACCACCATTTTAAATAAACCTCTGCAATGGCTTATAATCTGATTAAAAATAAATAATTTTTGTAGTATTTCATTACTGATGAATAGTTATGTCATCCATTTATGTAGATGACTGGGAATGTTTTCCACACAACTTCAACGTGCATGAAGGCATTTTTAAGCGTTATAAATTGCATACTTTTAAAATTTGTAATTGTTTAGCATGCACACAGGTCTCACACTTGGTCACAACTAAAATGGTTCGTGTACCGTAGCCAATATATGAAAAATGGTGGAACAATGGTGCAAAAAGGCTAATAGTTTTCGAGCGACGGGGCACTGTATGCGCGGTCAAGTGGTTTTATAGTCAGCGTATTACATTTTATGAACGTGTGAATAGGTAAATTGGTTGCAATAACATAGCTTTCGCAGCGCGTCACAGTTGCGTGTCGACGACTCCTGAAAAACAAACGTGGTGTGGCTTAGCTCTAACCACGGAATAGATGAATAAGGTAGGAATGATAATGTAGGCGTGGCGAGCGCGCCACAACTGTTTCGAAAATCATAGGTCGACCGATTAATTCATTCACCGCGTTTAGTGCGCTTCGGACTACTTCGGAACACAGAGCTCTGCTTTAAAATGCCGTTTTGTGCAATTATAACCTGTAAATCAAAAAGTCAGACCGCAAGTATAGAGCAAGGAGGTATAGCTTTCTTCAACTTCCATACTTCAACCATTGACATGTCGTCCTTTACCCTGATTAGCCGTGATGCACGGCGCATGTTTATCTACAGTGAGTTACAATCAGTGGCAAGCTCTCGATTTAAGTGTGTGCGTAATTCGCATACGTAACGGGCCTCTTGCTTGTTGTGGAGCTAAAGAGTGGGAAACAAGCGACGACACACGTTCTCATACAAATCAGGAACTATTTCCTTTCTAAATTCTAACCTATTTTATCTGTTCTGTGGCTCTAACCGTGCGAGAAAACCTCGGAACAAAAATTCGAAATCCGGTGACATTCACCAACACACAATGTGCCCGCGTGGTAAAAAACGACCCCTTTCTTCTTCTTCTAGAGACGAGAGAGAAAGCCTTCCAGCCGAGCAAATTCTCATTAAAATCATCAAAACTCGATTCCAGCATGAGCTGGAACCCACGCGAATTCCAATGTATTACCCTCAGTTAAGGTTCTGTACGAAAATTCCCTTATTAGATAAAGTATAGGAGACTGGAATTTATGTGTCGTTGGAGATTTGTTGATGGCTACAAGAGCATTTAGACAATCTGAAAAAATTATGACTTTTTTGAGCTTAAAAACACGACTATATTCAACAGCTTTTAAAATGCCAAAACATTCTCCTGTAAAAACGGAAGTCTCCGGAGGAAGTTTTATTTTTTGAACTATATTGTATTGCGAGTGGTACTTGCCAATGACTACACAGCCCGTCGGAGAACGCTTGGAAGCATCCGTAAAAATGTGATGATATTCCGAGTGTTCAGCCAGAAAATTATATGACAAACTGGGTCAGATTTACTGGAACAGTGAAATTTTACAATGGGATTGAAATGTAAACTATCATAACTACTGCTAAATATGGGAAGTTTGTGGGAGCGGTGAATTGGAGAAGATAGAGAAAGGTATTTTTTATAGCTTAAGCTAAGCTAGCTTAAGCTTTTTTTTAAGGAGCTCTTTTATGGGACCAGTAATCTGAAGAATCAAACAGCGTCACTAAAGTGTCAAGTTTAGAAATGAGAGGACGAGTTGAGAACTGAATAATTCGGAACAAATAATTATCAGAAAGGAACTGTCTTCTAAGGTATAAAGGAGCTTCCCCACATTCGACCTGTAAGGCATTTATCGGACTCGACTTCATAGCACCCGCAATAATTCGTAGTGCTTTAGACTGGATGCGGTCCAACTTTTTAAAAGCCATAACACTACCCGGTTCGAGAATAAATAATCCATAATCTAATGTGCTTCTGATTATAGCGTTGTAAATTAATTTTAGAGAAAAAGGATGTGCGCCCCACCACACACCAGAGAGGCATCTAAGCATGTTTAGGTGATTTTCACATTTGTTAACTATATAATCACAATGAGGAACACTACTTAATTTACAATCAAGTATTACACCTAGATATCTGAAATTAGTGTGCGTTACCCCAGCAAAATAATGTCGAAAATAGTCATTTAAATCTTATAGATAATTAGTTGCCCAGCTTCTGTAATTGTTAAGCACATTTTTAAATTTGTTACACATATAGTTTTTTAGTTATTACACAAATACATATGCTGCTGGGGTAACGTTTGAAACGTTACCGCAGCAAAACTTTTTTTTAAATAATGGGAATATTGAAATAAATATTAGCTATACATTTAGTTGTCTAGACGAGGTATATGTTACACGTTATTTTGTTTTTGTTATTTCTTCGGCTGCGAAGTTATTCGAGATTTTGCTGGAGTAACGTTTGTGGTTTTGCTGGATCTCTGAAACGGTTAAGCGGCTTCTTATCATCTTTTGTACATGACTTCTTAGGAATTAGTTTTAATTTGTTTTGCAATAAAAATAACAAAATGATATATCGTTTAAAAGTTATTTAATGAAATATAAAAACACTTCTTTAGGTCCTAACACTCTGAATATGAACTCTAAAGACTTACTTTAAACGTTATTTTATAGCTTTTAACTACCTTCAAATGTATATGAAGTTTCATTAGTATCCTGTAGGTAATTAACAAATTATGATGATATTCATTTCTCCACGTTCACGGTCACAATGCGCGCGGAGTTATTTGGCCACCGATAAACCTGTATACGGTTATATAAACTGAATGTTATATCAATATTTAGTTGCTTAATTCAGTTATATACCTGTAAAATTTCAGAGTAGTACATACAATAATTAACGAGATAATTAAATAAAAGTCATTAGGAACTTCAAGACCGTGGTAATCCGACCAAGTTTAGGTGGTTACAAAAAAAGCGACCGCGTAGAACATTATGCTATCTTCTAAAATATGTAGGATAGTCTAACAAGTTTAGTAGAGATGTGTACACAAGTGTTAAAAAAAAACTACATATTTCTTAAATAATTTTTATTTACAGGTAAAATAATAATTTTTATACTTAAAAGCAGTAATTCCTACCATTTTGTAGACAAATTTCAGATATCACAATATTTTTTCCTAGATATATATTACAGATAGTTGTATTCTAAGATTAACTTAAATTATGTAAAAATCACAGATCATAAATAAAATATTAAACTGCAGTCAAATAATCATGTAAGTCAGAATCATCTTTAGGCATAAATTTCATATCCATAATAATTAAAACGTAGAACCATAATTCTTTCAGAAAGTTTACAGTTAGAACCATCTTTTGGCATACATTAAATAAAACATTTGATTGTGAACATACGTGGTTTTTATTTCCCTGTAAGAAACATGTAAACATGCAAGCAAGCATGCAGTTATGCTTAACGAAATTATGCAGAATTTTAACTCTGCCAAAAGTAATTTATGCCATTGTGAATTCGAATGTATAAACATTCGGCTAAATAATAATTATACATACTAAATAATTTTTATGCCTTAAAAATATTCGTTTAAGGAAGATTATACCAAGTGTGTTATGCCAAATGAATTTCGGAGTATTAAGATTCTGCCAAATAGAAGGAACCCGTGCAACTGTGCCATTGAACTGGTGCACATAATACAATATATACCTATCTAATAAGTAGCTGAAAGGTAATAATAATAATGTTTATAGTACAGATATTATAATATTGTTATGTATTTAACAGTGTACGCGTCTGTACCGAAATTTTAAGATGTATTATCCTACATATTTTAGAAGATAGCATAATGTTCTACGCGGTCGCTTTTTTGTAACCACCTAAACTTGGTCGGATTACCACAGTCTTGAAGTTCCTAATGACTTTTATTTAATTATCTCGTTAATTATTGTATGTACTACTCTGAAACTTTACAGGTATATAACTGAATTAAGCAACTAAATATTGATATAACATTCAGTTTATATAACCGTATACAGGTTTATCGGTGGCTAAATAACTCCGCGCGCATTGTGACCGTGAACGTGGAGAAATGAATATCATCATAATTTGTTAATTACCATTAGGATACTAATGAAACTTCATATACATTTGAAGGTAGTTAAAAGCTATAAAATAACGTTTAAAGTAAGTCTTTAGAGCTCATATTCAGAGTGTTAGGACCTAAAGAAGTGTTTTTATATTTCATTAAATAACTTTTAAACGGTTTATCATTGTGTTATTTTTATTGCGAAACAAATTAAAACTAATTCCTAAGAAGTCATGTACAAAAGATGATAAGAAGCCGCTTAACCGTTTCAGAGATCCAACAAAACCACAAACGTTACTCCAGCAAAATCTCGAATAACTTCGCAGCCGAAGAAAGAACAAAAACAAAATAACGTGTATCATTTACCTCGTCTAGACAACTAAATGTATAGCTAATATTTATTTCAATATTCCCATTATTTAAAAAAAAGTTTTGCTGCGGTAACGTTAACGGTAATATGTTTTTGTGTAATAACTAAAAAACTATATGTGTAACAAATTTAAAAATGTGCTTAACAATTTATTACAGAAGCTGGGCAACTAATTATCTATAAGATTTAAATGACTATTTTCGACATTATTTTGCTGGGGTAACGCACACCTGAAATTATCTTTAATCGGTATAGGGATTTCCTTATAAAATATATTTATTGTGGGAATATTTCTCTTTCGGGTGAATAAAACGGCCGCGCTTTTAGACGTGGATATATCTAAGCCGTTTAGATTCTCAGTATTTATATGTATCATCTATGGTTTAGATGTAACCATGACTCCAAATTAGATAAGGCGGAATTAATAGCCTGACTAGCTTGTTCGACGGATTGGCTTGAAGAATATAACAACAAATCGTCGGCATATTGAAGAACCCTAACATGGTCAGATAAGGACGAGTCTAAATCATAAGTGTAAATATTGTATAGAAGGGGACTGAGCACAGAACCCTGTGGAAGGCCTTTCCACACAAGGTGAGATATCTCTTGATCTCCAATTAACATACTAATAGAGCGTTCAGTCAGGATATTAATAATAAAATTAGACAAATTCAATGGAACTCGTAAGGCTCTTAATTTATTTTGTAAAACTGATAATACAACATTATCATAAGCTGAATTAATGTCAAGGAAAACCGCGACCGTGGATTGGTTATTAGAAAATGAAATCCGAATATCCGATGTTAAAATGCTTAAACAGTCATTGGTACTTCTACCTTTTCTAAAGCCATATTGTGATTCAGCCAAAAGACCTTTACTTTCAACAAACCATTCTAGGCGATTTTTAATTAAGTGTTCCGCTAATTTCATCAGAACTGAAGACAAAACTATGGGACGGTATGAAGAAGCGTCAGATGGGATTCTATTTGGTTTAAGGAATGGCAACACTATTTGACTTTTCCATTCAACAGGTATGTTACCTGTGGTCATAATAGAATTGATAAGATGTAAATAATAACTGAGGGCGTCTTCATTTAAATTAGCAAAAAAAGAATATGGGATGCCATCACTACCTGGTGCAGAATCCCTAGTTTTATGAATAACACCCTTTAATTCAGTAAGAGTGAATGGGCCATCTAGAGTCGTATGTGTGTCTTGGTTATAGGATCCGTTGGTTATTGACAGTATTAGTATTGTTAAGGACAGGTTAGGGTTAATAGCCTCAGGAACCCAAGGCGGCGCTAAATTATCTAAAAATTCGCTGGCTAAAGAATCAGGTATAGGGGAAGGGCTTATAAATGGATCTGAATCTACGGATATTACGCCAGACAATCGTTGGGTGGGTGTTCGGTGAAATTGATGAGCAGAAATTACGCCAGGATTCAAATTTTTTCTTCTTAAAGAGTTTATAAGTTTCTTTATTTATGTTAGTAACAGTTTCAAAATTAATATCAGACATATCAAGGTTATAAATGTGTTCCGCCTCTTTACGTTTGTTAACTAATTCAGTACACTCAGAGTCCCACCATGGAGGTGAGGGAATTGTACTACTTTTGTTATTTTTTATAGGAAAAACTTCATCTGCAGTTTCAATTAACAAAAGTGCTAAAGCTTCCGCACATCTGTTTTCATTGCCACCAGAAATTACAGGCAAGGAGCAAAGCTTACTGTCAACAATGTTTCTAAATTTGTCCCAGTCATTATTATTTCTACTAGGCAATTTATGTTTTAGGTTAGATCTCCTTGAAGATGCTTGCTTTGATTTGGAAAGAGGGTAAGAAATAACTATTGGAAAATGGTCACTACCATGAGTGGAGGTTAGAGTATGCCAAATTAACGAAGAGGCTAAATTTGGAGAACATATAGAGAGGTCAATTGCACTTTGGTTTTGGTTGGGATCTGAACGACGAGTAACAGCTCCTGAGTTCAAGATGCATAAGTTATGTGAGTCTATTATATCTAGTAATTCCTCACCATGACAATTAGAGACAGAACAACCCCATGATTGGTGATGGCAATTAAAGTCCCCCAATATTAAGAAAGGCTTTGGAAGAAAAGAAAAGAGATTATTCATCTCTTGAAGAATAGAAGAAGAAGGGTGAGGAATGTAAATAGAAACAAAACAAGTTTGGTGCACTTTAATAGCTACAATAGAAATTTCCTCACTATGAGGAGGTAATGAAACAATAGAGAAAGGAATAGAGTTCTTGATAAGTATAGCTACACCACCATACCCATCAGATCTATCCTCCCTAATGGTTAAATAATCATTAATTTTAAAAATATGATTTGATTTGAGCCAAGTCTCTGCTAAAGCAAAGACAAATGGCTCATATTTGTTTAAAAGGTATATAACATCACTCTTTTTGTTTACTAGACTGCGGCAGTTCCACTGGATTATATTGGATGTGTTGTCCATTATGAATGGATTGAGGTACATTGAAAGTTGAGGCAACGTTGGACGGTGAGGAGATGTTGAACTGAGAAAGAAGATTGTGTAATGCAGAAAGGAAATCATTTATAGAAAAGTTAACATCATTTTTATCATTATTTTGATTATTAGAAAAAGCACAACCATTAGATGGCTGAGGGATTTTAAAATAATTAATAATATCATTATGGGCCTCTTTATTATAACCTTGTATAGATTTGGGTGGGGAGCGTCGTTTCAGGAAGACAGTCTTTTTATAACTACTTGAAGCCTGCATTCTATTAGGTGAAGAGATTGATGGAGTATCTGCAAAGTTTTTAGAAGGAGAAGATAAAAGTGTGTCAGCATATGATTTAGTTACTGGGGGATATACTTTTGCTGCTTCAGCATAAGCAACTGAGCTATGTGCCATGTATGATTTAATCTGTTTTTGTCGAGAGAATTCAGGACAAGACTTATTAATGGCATAGTGAAAGCCAGAGCATAGACAGCAAGATGCATTTTCTAATTCCCTTTCACAGCTATCTCCAGTATGGCCTTGACCACATTTATAACAGCGAGGTTTAGACCTGCACTGAATTTTGGTGTGCCCAAAACGACAGCAATTGAAGCATTGTACAGTGGGGAAAATATATAAATCAACAGGTAATGCATTATAACACATAAAGATTCTTTTAGGTAGAACCTGTCCATCAAAAGTAACAACTATGGATTGGGATGGCTTCCAAGTGGTTGTACCATCAACAACAGATTTAAAATTAAGGCGTCTGACTTTTAAAATTGGACCGCAACCAATCGGAACTGTAATATTATCAATAACTTCCTCTGGAGACCATTCTGCAGGAATACCACGCACTAGACCTATCCTTGTAACATTAAAAGTGGGTATAAAAGCTTTGTAATTATATGTTTCCAGACTACTATGTGAAATAAAAGAATTGGCATCCAGAAAATTGGTAAAAGCGAGAGAAATTTTATTACGCCCAATTTTTTTGACGCTACCATGAATTATATTTTGAAAGGCGTTATGTTTAAGAAATTTACCAAATGTGATTGAGTGCAATGTAGTAGCATCATCAGGGGAAATAGTTTTCTTCTGTAAATGAATAATATAAGGTGCACTGTCGGTTTTGTCGTATGCTTTACGACGAATTTGCGCGGGAACAGCTATGGATGGAGTATGAAAATAAGCAGTAATGGTTGGTATTTCAGAGCAAATAGGTTCTGTTAAAGTTGTTGTAGGACTTGTAGGATCCATGCAACCACAACCCGACGACTGGGAACCGTGGTTTTTTCGGGTGCGACGGCGTTTATTACAGTGCTTGCACACATGTACGCGGCTTCTTTTCAGGTGACGAGCCGAGGACGACCCATCAGTATCCATGCCTGACTCATTGCTTACAGTAACAAAATTGCCTGCCGGGGGAACAAAGTCCCCCGGGTCGGGCGGGTCGTTCATTACACGGCTTCAACAAAAAAATAAGTAAAAACTTACCACTACCGAAGAAAAAAACTACAAAATTATAAATTAAAAGAAACTAAAGCACTAAAACTAAGACTACTGATCCTTAAACAGTATTTAAAAATAATTTATCTCAAATTAAAAAAGAACGCGTCCGCCAAGTTGAACGTTTCCCGCGCTTTTTTTTCTAGCATTTGTTATTCCTGTTAACAACTGTTATTGGCATTTATTTTTTTAATACCAATGATACCAAAGACCGAATTTTTCAAATTAAGAAGAACGAAGAGAATTATCGTGTTATTGGCAAGTGACGTGGAAAGTTATTGACCCTCGTAGTGCTGTGACACGTTTGTTATGATTGGTATTCAAGAAATATATGAAACCGATAATTTGGTATAAATTCTTTGAGTCAGTTATTTTGAGCTGAAACTGTGCATAGAGACTCCATACCAGATGTTGTCTTCAGCCCTTTTGGATAGATATGGGGTTTCCGTTACACGTTGTATATTATAGTATTGAATTGATTGAAATTGTTATGGTTGAATTGTTATTGTTATGAATTTTAATTGTATTTCTTTGTGTGTTCTTTTTATATGGGCATGCGTGCCTGCAATAAAGCAATTTTATTTATTATTTTAATAAGAGATTTTCTTATTTTAGTAAGCACTTCGAATTTAGTAAGGTTAATCAATTATAATCCGAAGAATTGAGTTAATGTCCTAAGTCCCCTAGGTGGCCGGGAACGCCGCTATTGCGGCGGTAAGACCCCTCTTTGAGGAGTGGCTAGATCGGCGTCACGGCGTCCTGACCTACCGCATGACACAGGTCCTCACCGGACACGGAAGTTTCGGGAGGTACCTGTGTCTGATGGGGAAGGAAGAAACGCCTGGGTGTCACCACTGCGAGGATCACCCTGAGGACACAGTAGAGCATACGGTGCAAGACTGCCCCGCCTGGGCAGAGCACCGACGTGTCCTCACGGCGGCGATAGGCGGAGACCTCTCGCGCCCGGCATTGGTCGAGGCCATGCTGCGGGGCGAGAGGGAGTGGGAAGCGGTCGCCTCCTTCTGCGAAGCAGTCATGCTTTCGAAGGAGGAGGCGGGCCGTGTGAGGCGTCCTCCCTCCAGCCCAGCCGCAGTGGTAGATGCCCACGGCGTCGGACGTCGGCCGACGATCTCCGGCCACCGTAGGCGCGGGCATGCGGACAGCGAGTAAAGGGCAACTCGCTGTCCGACCATGGACCATGTCCGGGTCGACGGCGCGTTGTGTTCCACGCGCGCCTCAAAGAGCGTCTGCAATATGACGAGGCCCTCTCTGTAGAGGGCCGAAGCCTGCCGGGGACGTGAGACTTATCCCATTACCGTGACCCCGGAACGTAAAGGGTTATTGAAGGAACACCGTGGATTTTAGTCAGTAAAAGTCTGACAGTCCCTCCGGCCCTGCCCGGGGTTGGAGGACTTATTTGATAATTTTACGAAGTCCCCTAGGTGGGGGAGAGTGCGTCGACATTGCTCCGCCATCGCGTTCTGTCTTAGGCTACGCACTTCACCTCGGACCACGTCAACCCTACGATCTTTAAGGACGCATTTTCGTTTTCTCGCAAATATCAATGTTTTTCTGGTACCATTTTGATACAGAAGGAGTTAAAATTTTGACAATGTTATGGTATTAATTTCAATATAATCTATTCATTTCCACATTGAATACATTATCATTACACAGTCCTATACATCTTTTTCACACAAATACGTTTTTATCGCCGCAATAATCGTAGAAAATTACAAAAATGGGGTCTGAATAGGTACGTGTAAGCGTAGTAATTGTTAAGTAATCTGTGGTGTAAGCCAAATCTGGAGCATATTCTTAATTTCAAAATAACAAGAAATTACAGCCCATGTATTTATCTATACGTTAAGCTAATTATTTTGAACATACACAAAAAACTTTATGATTTATGAGAAAAATAAAATCGGTCTCAAAGGAGGTGGGTAAATATCAGCCTTTTTTCGCCCATAAAAGTGATGAAAATCCAAAGTTGTTATTAAAGTCGTATCATCGTATTTATGTAAAGTTCAGGTATTGATCTTTACATTAATTCTAAAATAGTAAGAAAAAAAATAACATATCTTATAAAAAGGTAATCAAACTTGGCAGATTTGTCGAATTTTTGCAATTTTAAGCGTTTTTTCTAATTTTCATTTAAAAAAAATCAATTAAGCACTTCATGCACCACTATATTTTTTAGTTTCTCAAATCCTATAATGAATAAGCTTTTAAACTAGCATTCATTTGTTTTGGTGCATCGAGTCCATCTATGTTATAGGGAAAATATCTAGCTATGAGAGTTTGGACGATTTGGACTCGACTCCGTTAAGTAACTGTGATGTTCTAGATTTTCCAGGATTCACATGGGATGAACTACGATCTTTAACTATTTGAATATATCAGCTTAAGCAGAGTAGATCATAAACTCACGAATACCTAAACCAAATGGAAATATATT
Organism: Tholera decimalis; assembly: GCA_943138885.2. NCBI lineage: Eukaryota > Metazoa > Arthropoda > Insecta > Lepidoptera > Noctuidae > Tholera > Tholera decimalis. Next base: position 27,647,541 of record OW964559.2, read on the forward strand.
CTCTTTACGTACATCGAGAAGATTCCTCAATTATCCGACTTCAGTTGAGATCACGACACACAAGTTCTAAAGTATATAACCTATGGATAAAAACAGGTGTAGGTCTTAATCCCAACGTTGAATAGTATTGTGTATTGTTGCAAAGTTGGTGCCAGAGTTGTTGGCTGCTGTGCCCATGTTGCATTTGTACTTTGGTACTTGGGATACTGGCGCCATAATCAAACTCAGACAAAAACACCAAGTCTTGGGTATGTAGATACACTTCAGGATGCTGCTACTGGATGGTCCAGTGACGATTCAGCCAGTGAAAGCGAAAGAGAAATATAATTTAAGACATTTGTTACAAACACAAAAATAAAAAAATACTTTAGAATAGTTTTTTTCCTACTTAATAAAAAAAAAATTAAAAAATCTAGCCTTTTCAGTTCGACTGAGTTTCAGCATTAAAAGTATATATATATATAATATGAATATGTCGATGGGCGAAAAATGGCCGATCTTTACCCACCTCCTTCATACATTTTTCTACCGAACGCATGGCCTGAGTGATGATTTTTCTGTATCAATGACTGCATGACAATTACAAAAAAAATATCGGTAACGGGAACAATGACAAAATCATCAATGATTTTTATCTGACAATGAACGCACGGCTCCGACCGTCATTCCGCGCTCAGACGCGCTCGTAAACTCAGGGGTGTATCACTTTCCTCGAAAAAATAAATACGTCGAAACCTATAATAAAGAGAGTGGCGTCATGTATACTGTGACTAAAGTTGCCAGGTTGGATTTGTTTTAGATCGGCACAGAAGGTAAAGAAAATCGGGATTTAGGGTTGTAAATCGGGACAAAACAAAAAAAAAACAAGTTTTTTAAAAGTAAGGTTTAATCTATTCGTTTTTTGTTTCCGAAACTAATATCAAAACCTACAAGTATATAAAACACTTCCGTTATTGATTGACTGACAAACAACGCATAGGTTTACTGGTCTCTACTGGTCCCAAGAAGCTGAAAGGGGATAGAACCGATCTGGCATATCGACCAGCCGCGATTTTTTTTTTTCGGAGTCGCGGCGCACTATGTAAGTTGTATTTATGGGTAGAGGACACAGACAACACAATGTCATGTAACATGGTACCCTAAAGTGTCACGTGACCGAGATATTCTTCTTCAACTTCGTATTTAGGTTCCTCAAGTGATATTGCCTACCGGGGTATTGCGGGAATGCTCTAACTAGATACCGCGCCCCGGGTACGTAAGAGCAATTGAAGTAACAGTCTGGGTTTCAGTTAGAAGAAGTTCGACACTCCGGTCCGCTCCAACCAGAGCGGGAGAAGTCATTATATAATTTTCCCACCGAAACAAAAGTTCATCAAGTGATGTAAGTGAGCACTTAGGATATTTGGGAAGTTGACAAAAATGGGGTCCGAATTTGAATGAAGTTTCTCTCATGGACAACATACAGATTTGCTCGCGATTCATCGCCTCTCTAACCTGTTTATACTGGCAACTAATAATAAAACAAACAAGTATTTTAATTAAAACCAGCCTTCCTAATACCTACATCTAGGAACTAAAAGGCAAAAAATAAGTACCATACCAGAAAACAGACCATGCAGGTAGAGAGGCGCGCGGATTTGCATTCCGGATGTTGACGGCCACACACCCAATTGCTTAGACCTTGTGCTCACAACGGTTCCAGACAGGCTTTCAGTATCGGTCTGGGCCCCGCTCGGATCGTCTGACCACTGTCTGGTGAAAACGGTATCTACCTTCTCGCCTCCGATTAAAAGCTCTAGGGGCACGAGGCGAGTATGGAAGTACGGGTCGGCAGACTGAGATGAGATGCGGCACTTTTTTGCTTCTTACCCTTGGCGGCAAACTTGCTTCTCGTCGTGCACACCCATCAGTCTGTGCTGACGCTATTGTTGACGTGGTACGTCAAGGAATGGAATATTTTATTCCATTTTCTGACGTCCCACTTGGCTATGAGGCTCAGCCTTGGTATAATGCAGCATGCACATAAGCCGAATTGTGCAAAAAGCAGGCTTAAAAGGCTTGGGCCTTGGCCCGCAGTAGTGGCAACGTTAGTACTGATGTTCGCGCATTGAAGAAAGCCTTCAACTCTGCCGCTAAGGCTTGCAAACGAGTGTTGCGTAAAGCTCGTTTCGAGCATGTTGGACGAATCGGGGCCAAATTGGCAAGCTACCCTTCGGGCAGCAAGCAGTTTTGGTTCCTCGCCAAATCGGTCGAGTCGAACTTTTGCCGTCCTTCGCTGCCTCCTACGTTAAGACCGGATCGAACACTGGCTCACACAGCACAAGAAAAAGCAAATTTATTTGCCTCCCTCTTTGCGGAAAGTTCACGTCTCGACACGGCGTCTAAAGGAAGTCCAAAGTCCTTTCCAGTCTTGATGTGAACAAAGCCAGTGGGCCGGACGGAGTACCAGCTCGAGTTTTAAAAAACTGTGCCCCGGAGTTGTCTCCTGTACTGACTCTCCTGTATCGCCTTTCTCTTAAAACCGGAGTGGTGCCGGTGTCGTAGAAGCTGGCTAATATGCAACGAGTACCCAAAAAGGGTAGCCGTGCCGACCCTGCAAACTATAGACCAATTGCCTTGACCTCCATACTATGTAAAGTTATGGAGAGGGTACTCAACAGTAAGTTGCTGGCATACCTTGAAGACAATGAGCTCCTCAGTGACCACCAGTATGGCTTCCGCCGTGGTCAGTCAACCGGAGATCTTCTTGTGTATGTTACGCACTGCTGGGGCGAGGCCATAGAGAAACACGGCGAAGCCCTTGCCGTGTCCTTCGACATCTCAAAGGCCTTTGACAGGGTCTGGCACGCTAGTCTGCTGAGCAAGCTTCCTAGGTACGGTGTCCCTGCTAGCTTATGCAACTGGATTTCCGACTTCTTGAGTGAGCGGTTGATCCGAGTGATCATCGATGGCTGCGCAACGGATCTTATGGCTATTAATGCCGGTGTTCCTCAGGGGTCTGTTTTCTCTGCGACTCTATTTTTGCTTCATATCAATGACCTGCTTCAGCTGGGAGCTATTGGGTACGCGGATGACAGCACAGTCTCAGAGAGATACTTGCCCAGTGCTAGAGCTGGTAGGGACGAAATAGCCGCTCTTAGAAAGACCATGGTAGAGCGAACGAATTTGACCTTAAATCTCGTTTCCCAATGAGGCGATGACAATTTGGCCAAATTCAACACTTTAAAAACACAGGCTTGTCTTTTCTCCGCTAAAAGGAGCCAATTTGAAAGGTCCCCTACTTTCAGAGGTGCATTTGTATCTATTACAGATCGCCTGGAGCTCTTGGGCATGGAGTTGACGTCTGACCTCAACTTCGGCTCAACCATTGAGTCTAAAGCTCAGACTGCAGCCAGAAAGCTGGGCATCCTACAAAAAGTGAGGCGATACTTCACACCTGGACAGCTTTTGAATTTATATAAAGCACAGGTCCGTTCCTGTATAGAGTATTGCAGTCACTTGTGGGATGGCTCAGCCAAATACCAGCTAGCTGCACTTGACACGATCGAACGCAGAGCTAAAAAGCTCATAGGTGACGAGGTTCTGGCAGGCAAGCTTCACAGCCTGGCTCACCGGCGAAACGTTGCTTGCCTGTCTATCTTCTACAGATTGTACTTCGGAGAGTGTGCGCAGCAGCTCCACGACCTAATCCCTTCATCCCCCTTTTACTACCGGTCTACCAGACGTACCGCAGGATATCATCCACACTTGGTCGATATACCGTCTTGTCGTACTAAGCGCTTTTCTTCAACATTCATAGTGCGCTCAGCCAAGGTGTGGAACTCTCTGCCGGCTTCTGTGTTCCCAACCACATATGACCCGTCAGCCTTTAAAGCAAGAGTGAATAGGCATTTTCTGGGCTCGCTCGTTCGATCGTATACCTCATCTTACACTTACCATCAGGTATGATCGAGGTCAAGAGCGGGCCCAATCGTAAAAAAAAAATTGGTGAAGTGGAACTGATGATGAAGACCGCAGATGGCCACCGGAACTACTCAATAATAAGTATTTCATGGGTTCTGATCAGGTTACTCGAATGTGGTTAGTAAGCACTTTATGCTCGTCACAATGCATATGGTGAAGTGAAGCTCATGGTGAAGTACCAGGAGAAGTCCTCAACAGTTAACGGCACAGCATCGGGAAAAGCCATATTTTGTAAAAGGTTATAAGTCATTGACATTTAAGCTTTTGTAACTAGGTAAATTACAAACCGACCAACTAAAAAGAGAAAAATAAAAACTTTTTAACAAAAAATTAAACCCACTTCCAAAAAACACCGTAAAGTGAAAAATAACTTGGATTTCGGAAGTCGGTGCCAAAAACGAAAATACAAAAACCAAAGACACCGACTAGCTACTGGTTTAATGTTTTGGTAAAAAGTTTTTAATCTTGGAAATAATTTTAAATAATTGTACAATTTGTGAAGGTGGATATGATGTTTGTTACTCTTTCACGCAATAATAGCTGCACGGATCTGAATGAAATTTTGTATGTAGATAGCTGAAACCTTAGAATTAATGTGCGTGTGAACTGAGAGACCACACTGGGAATTCGCGAAATGAAAATCCTAGGATTTAGTAGTAGACTTAAAACAATTGTAAAACGAATCTGGGAATTTGTAAGCAAATATATTAAAAACTATGACCCATAAAGTGTGGTCCCTCAGTTCTCACAGACGATCAACCAGATCTCGGAAAGTATCTTTATAAAGAAGGTTTTGTGAATACAGACATTTAGTAAAGAATTTGTAAAGATATTTACTAAATAACAGACCACAAAGCATTAAAGATAAAAAAAAATATAACGACTGAACTGTGGTCCCTCAGTCACATAACAAAGATAAATATTTTAGTGAATATTACTGAATAAATTAATGAAACCTTTATTTTTCTACATAAAGTTTTAGTAAAAGTCTTAAATTTAAATTTTGTAAATAAGAAATGGAGCAATAATATCGAAAAATTTTGAAAATAGCGATGATTAAAACTGGTCCCTCAATCCTCTCCTCCACTAACATATGTGCGTGTGCTAGCTGCTAGACGAGAGGAATATCAGAAAGTCTAGTTGTACTTAACTTTTAGTAAAAGTTTCTACTAAATAATAGGTATCTAAAATTGTATATTTCTTACCTCTCAGCTGAGATAATATTGTTTTTTTAATCCTATGAAAATAGATAGAGCAGTGTGACCACACAATAAAACAAAATGTATACAGTACTATTATACTTTATTTAATATATAATTATTTAGACGAAACGAAAACAAGGTTGTACGGTTAATTTAATGCCATATTACATGGCTTATGTGTATTTAGTAAAAAGTAGATTACAAAATTAACTAATCACTTATTTATAATACTTTTGTCAGTACTTACAATAATTTTGAAATAATGATCATCATAGCAAAAGAAGCTCGTTCAGAAAACAGTGATATCTGTAGATAAAGGAAGATTATGTAGCCCTAGTTTTTTATATAGCATTTAATTATTTTTTAGTTACTCGGATCTTTAAATAACTTGATGTGTTGATGATTAGCAAGCTGTTTCCGAACGCAAACTTGAAGTAACATTAAATTAAATTACCCTCTTTTTAAGTTATGTTTAACTAGCTTTTGCCCGCGACTTCATCCGCGTGGAATAGTTACTTTAGGCTAACGTTAAATTTAACCCCGATTTTGAAGCATTCTTCATTGGCGCTCCACTCCTATTGGCCTTAGTGTAATGATATATATCCTATAGCCTTTCTCTATGAATTGACTATTTAATTAAAAAATAATTTTTAATTCGAACCAGTAGTTCCTGAGATTATCACGTTCAAACAAACAAACAAACTCTTCAGCCTTATATTATTAGTATAGATAGCTGTTGCCCGCGACTTCGTCCACGTTGTTTCCGTCGTATTTCGTAAAAAGCCAGTAGCCTATGTCCTTCCTCACGGTTCAGTGATTTTGATGTAACAGACAGATTAACCTTCGTAATTTAGTAGGGAAATATAATATGTCAATCTATAATACTGTTGAAAAATATCGCAATACCGAACCGCACAATATTATTGTTAATAGCTGTGCCCGCGACTCCGTCAGCGTGTAACTCCTTGTGTGTTATTAAGTTAATGTATTGGTAATATTGTTTAGATCACGTTCACATGAGGCTTAAGTACCTATAGAACGAAAATACTTCAGCGCAAAGCTTCCGGTTAAACTATGTTGAAAGTTGACCCGTCCGGCACGTGAACATAAAGATTTCTAGAAATGCTAACCCGGGAAAGAGCGACGTACAACTGACCATGCGAGAAACAACTGACACCGAGATCTACTCCAGCAACACGAAAAGTCTGCCCTTGAGCCTTATTAATTGTCATTGCATAACACACCGATACTGGGAATTGCGTTCTTTTAAATTGGAATGGAAAATTATTTGGTATTATGGGAATTCTGGGAATAAAGACGGTTTCTCCTGTACCGCAACCTGTTAAAATTTGAGCCTCAATGATATTTTGTTGCAACTGGGTTACTTTTAGCAGAGTTCCATTGCAAAGTTGTGGTGGTTTTAAATTTCGGAGCAGAATAATAATCAGAAAGTTTCGAACTGCTAAGCTATCAGGAGTTACACGTGTTATTGTGAGTCAACCATAAAAGACAGATATATGCTGTCGTGGGATATTTTTTATATAATTTTAAGGAGAACATTTCCGTCATAAATGATTTCTGTGTAGCTTTAACCATTAAGGTTGCACTCGCGACGGAAGCTTAAAAAATGGAGCAACTTCTCCCGTTTTCCCAACATTTCCCTTCACTGCTCTGTTCCTATTGATTATAGCGTGATGAAAAGTATACTATAACCAGCTCAGGAGGATGAAAAATAATTGTACCAAGTTTCGTTAAAATCCGTCGAGTAGTTTTTGTTTCTATAACGGTTATACAGACAGACAGACTGACAGACAATAATTTTACTGATTGCATTTTTGGCATCAGTATCGATCCCTAATCACCCCCTGATAGTTATTTTGTAAATATATTTCATGTACAGAATTAACCTCTCTACAAATTTATTATAAGTATAGATGTGTCTCAGCTCAGCGGTTTTTAACGTACGCATAGTGTTTATGATGATAAATAAAACAGGAAACTGAAAATAGATGGGATTACACTAGATAACAACAATAGAGAACAAACATTACAGTTTGTGGCATTAAGGTCATAAATCAGTTGTCAATATTAGTAATTTCTCTGTTGAAAATAACGTGAGATAAATAATACATATTATATTAATTTTATATTAGAGAAAATAAGTGCCATTTTAAAAGTTTAGTGAAATTTACCTTAACAATTTTGTCTTGTTCAGCACAGGTACGTATCATTTTCGTTAATTATAGGAATTATAATGTGTCAATTCGTAGGTTGATCTCCACGGATATTAAAAAGTAGTAAGGTGATATTGAAATTGGTTTTCGCCTCAGAATTCGCGTGCTTTTCCTGAAAGGTATTCGATGGTTACTTTCGAGTAGGACTTGTATAAATCCTTCCTGTTTTATTACAGTGGTATAATGGCCAGAGGTCGAAAACCAGAAATTTGCCATGTGGATGTTTTGTTTGCCAATGGAATGTTTTTAGGAAACATGCTGAACAATTGCAAGATCCAAAAATCAAATATAATGATCCAATTTTTTCGATATTATCTGAAGAACTTGCGCACAGAATGACTCCTTTTGCTTTGTATATATCACTACAACGCAATCGAAATTTCATTTTCGGTAGTGATATTCAATCGTCTGATAACCCCACAACTTTGAGTGAATAAATAGTAGATTATTAACCAAGGGGATAAAGCAGTGTCTTCTGTGGCGGGTGACGATTTAAATCGCAAGCGTAACGAAGGACTCGAGGTTTACTCCCGAGCGTAGCGAGGGTGTTAAAAACTTAAATCACGAGCGAAGCGAGGGATTTAAGACGAGTCCTGAGTGTAGCGACGGATTTAAGTTCACCCAAGACTAAGACAGCTTTATCACCGAGGAAAATACTCTACTTTTCGTACCATTTGCGAAAAAATTAACACAATAATAATATGACATAAACGTTTATATATTTCAAAGAAAACAAAAACGCGGCATATTCCTAGACTAATATTTTTTTGTCGGAAAAGCGAAGGCATCAAGCTCATACGGCCTCGTCGGTTTTCGTAATTTTATTTAATCTTATCTGCATAACAAATGCGTATTCCTTTTTCAAAAAGATGTATAATGCTTTATATACAAACTCAATGGTGTAAACACAGATGTAGTTCAGTATAAAATTCGGTAAGTATTCCAAATTTAAATCACATTCTCCCCCTAGAGGATGAATGAAATTCAGTACAATTTTCTTTCCCTGTTTTTAACAGATTAAAAACGACTATTGTTATGTTCGCTTTTCAACCGACGACAAAAAGAGGAGGTTATCAATTCGACGCGTATATTTTTTTTTTTTTTTTTTTTTTTTTAATGTATGATCATCGATTACTCGAAGACGGCTGAACCGATTTGGAAAATTCTTATTTTTATTGAAAGGGTATACTTCGATACTGGTCCCATTTTCATAAACGTCAGGATCTGATGATGGGATCCTGGAGAAATCGAGGGAACTCTTCAAATATTATAGGCACACCTATGTCGTTTTGGGTATTTATTATAGTAACTTGTGCAGTTGCTCTCAAAAAGTACCATTTGAGGAAGTGGAACTGATGATGAAGACCACAGATGGCCGCCGAAACTACTCAATAATAAGTATTGAGTGGATTGCGATTCGATTACTTGAATATGGATGTTAAGCACTTTATGCTCGTCACAATGCAAATGGTGATGTAGAGCTGATGGTGAAGTACCAGGAGAACTCCTCAACAATTAACGGCCCAGCATTGGGAAAAGCAATATTTTGTAAAAGGTTATAAGTAGTTGATAATTAGGCTCTTGTAACTAGGTAAATTAAAAATAGACCAACTAAAAAGAGTGAAATAAAAACTTTTTACCAAAAAATTAAACCGACTCCCAAAAAACACTGCAAAGTGAAAAATAACTTTAATTTCGGAAGTCGGTGCCAAAAACGAAAATACAAAACTATTATTGCTCCATTTCTTATTTACAAAATGTTTTAAGAGTTTTACTAAAACTTTATGTATGAAAAGAACGGTTTTATTAATTTTATTCAGTAATATTCACTAAAATATTTATCTTTGTTATGTGGACTGAGGGACCACAGTTTAGTCGTTATATTTTTTTTTTTATCTTTAATGCATTGTGGTCTGTTATTTAGTAAATATATTTACAAATTCTCTACTAAATGTCTATATTCACAAAACCTTTTTTAAGATACATTCAGAGATCTGGCTGATCGTCAGTGAGAAATGAGGAACCACACTTTATGGGTCGTAGTTTTTAATATATTTGCTTACAAATTCCCAGATTCATTCTACAATTCTAGGATTTTCATTTCGCGAATTCCCAGTGTGGTCCCTCAGTTCACACGCACATTATTCACAATTATACATAAGCTTTTATCCTGATATTTCCAGGGATCGGGATTTATACGGGTAAAACCTCCCACGCAAACGAAGTCGCGGGCAAAAGCTAGTTACTATATAAAACGAAGAATCTTTATTCTAAAAAAATATAATAGTCAGACTTGCTTGATAAATTACTAATGTAGACACGTGGTAGCATGTCCAGCCAAGTTCAAGTATCGATTGACAGAGTAAAGCCAAGCTGCACAGTGCACACGCACACGATCATGTCTCTGATGCCGCAGAATAGAATATTTTGTCACTTGGCTAAGACCTCTGAAGTGAGTAAACAAAACAACGCTAGTGATGTGATGCGTTATTTTGATCGCATTGTTACAGGCAACACATAATGATGTGATGCGTAGTTTTATTACTTTTTCTAAAAATAATGCGTATTGTTAACTTTTTATTTATCGGGACATTTCGTGTCCCGATCAGTGGCAAATCGGGACGCGTCCCCAAACCCCTAATAATCGAGACGTCCCGCGAAAATCGGGACACGTGGCAACTCTAACTGTGACTAAAATACTTTGTTACTTTTTCGTACCGAAACAAAAGTAAGAACGAGAACCATACTTATTTTTAGAATTTGATGGATATTGGTTACTGAACCTAGCATGAAACAACATTTTTTATTAACCGACTTCAAGTAAGGAGGTTTCGCAATTCGACCGTATAAATGTATTTTTTTCATTAAGTATTTTAAAGTACTACAAATTAAGGAAGGTCTGGAGTTGATCTGACGTCGGCTCCATCATCAGACATCATTGACTCCAGTCGAGGGAACTCCTCAACAATTTACAGCAGTAACCTTTTGTTTGGGCTTGATTAATTTGAATTGACGAGAACTTTACACCTAGATAGTTTGTGACTGTCATTAGAGGTCTGATGATGAAGACGAAGGACAGTTAAGGGAACTCCTCAACGGCTTACAGTAGCTACCTTGTGCTTGGACTTGATTCATTTATATTGATGAGAACTTTGCATCCATATGGGTTATAAGTGACATTACAGGTCTGATGATGGAGACCATAGACAGTCGAGGGAATTCCTCGACGAACCACAACAGTGACCTTTTGTTGCGTTTACTTCATACGGTTCAATATGCCAAAATGTTCAGTTTGTACAAAAACTAAAAAATTGGCCAAGTGCGAGTCAGACTCGCCCATGAAGGGTTCCGTAGTAACTACGCCAAATAACTTTGTTTTTCATAGTGTTTGTATGAATTAAAAAGTTTTATTAGCGGTTTTAGAAAATATGCTGTATCTCTGCTACTGCTAACCCGATCTCGTTCAAACCAATTTTGGTTGAAAGTTTACATTAAGAACCATAGCATATATTTTTTGTATAATTTTTCACTCCATTATTATAGAAGGAGGAGCGGTAGACACACATTTTACCACTTTGGAAGCGTATATCTTTTAAACGATTAACTTTATGAAAAAGTGGTTTTAGAAACCTCAATGTCATTTTTAAAGACTTTTCTATTAATACCACACACGCATAAATTTCATGACAAAAAATATATTTTCAGTTTCAGTTCCATGTACTTTATTTTAAATATTTGCTGGTGCTTTTCGAATGCAACTAATACAAGTTACTATAAAAAAAAAACAAAAAAGAATTTTCCAAATCTGTTCAACCGTCTTCGAGTAATCTGTGATCATATACAGCGTGGATAGAACGATATGATCTTAAATTAAACTTCGTATTTAGTTATTATATTCCCAACCTGCACACAAACAATCAATCGAATATATGCCGTAGTTTAGCCACAGGACGACCCTCGAGCGCATCAATATTATCCACGTTGCCAGCTCGCTACTACAAAAACCTACAACTTTTATTTCTAAAACTGATCACCTGATACAAATCAATGCAAATTATACCGTATGCTTGAGGCGTAAGAGTCATAAAGCATGCCGATATTTTCCGCGAACGGGCGAGGTGAGCGCGGGTCAAGGGAGGGTGTACGGGAGGGGTAGTCATATTCTCTCTCTAGGTCACGGTCATTTGGTCAGTGTACCACTGGACGTGCTCTGTGTCTGTGACGCATTTTGGAATTTCTGATGCGCCCGCGCTCTTCGAAAGTCAAGCTGCTACTGGTAACCTATTATCAAGAGTGAGAAATAACATTATACGTCAGTGTACAATGTGTATTCAATAACACGGCGGATATGTTGAAAATAAAAAATAATAATACTGAATACTTAGCGAAGTGATCAAAAAGTGATTGTGGTTAATAAACAATGAAGTATTATAAATATTATAATATTAATAAATTGATTTCTGAATAACTCGCTGGTGAATGGTGCCTGACTATTTCGTTAATAATCTGAGATTTGATTTAATGTAATTGAACTAACCTGATGGTGACCGATTATCAAGAGTGAGAAATTTATAACATTATACGTCAGTGTCAATGATATTTTATAGAACAGATATGTTATAGGCGCGCGCGTCGTGAAGACTCGAACACGAGCTAATTGGAACGTCTTGCAACTAGTCTGCGTCGAACGCAACCACAAGCCTGCCGCACCGTAATACCCGTGTCCTTAGATTTTATTTATCAAAAATACCATCGTGTGAGTTTCGGAAGTGTACGAATTATACTTCCAAAGTAAACAAAATACAAAGGATCTCATACCACAAGTGAGAATGTAAATATATTAAGATTATTTTTTATATTTCATTTATTTTCCAAACTTGCCAATAAATTATGCTTAGGAGCCATATGTAGGTGAAGACAGAGAGAGCAAACTTGTTTTGTCGCGAGAGCGATAAGGATGCGTGCATGCGGACATAGATTAGTTAAAAGTTTACAAGTGTAGAAGCGATATTGATTGACTTGTTTTAATTTGTTTTGTGTTACAATTTTTTTGACTAAAGTTCATATGACTGATTATTGAGGATTATAACTGTTTTTTTTATTGAATTAGGTTTCCGAGGGATCAGGTTCGACTTCAAGATTGGATCGCAATTGTTCGTGAACAAAAAAGCGAATTAGACTGGATAACATCAAAAAACAGCAGGCTATATAGCAATCACTTCCAAAGTACTAACAAATATGTTTCGAAATGTGGTCGAACAATGCTTAAAAAAAATGCAGTTCCAATTATACATACAGGTAGGTAACTCAAACATTTTATAAAACATAATGCTGCCTGCACAATGTTTTATAAAATGTCAGCTACCTGTTGCTTACATTTTCGCCAACGTAGAATTTGTTTGGTCAGTCAGTATAGGTACCTACAAAGAAACCGCTACATGACATTTCATTATGAAACCTAAAGTTGTGTCATGACATTGATTATTTATTGATTACTAGCTTTCCACCTGCTTCATCCAAGATGAAGTTCCGATTTGACGAAGTTTTCGAATCATACAATTATTGTTATGACTGATCATAAATTATTTCATTAACATAATGATTATTAATTTCTATTTTAGTTTTGAATATAATGGGCTAAGCTGAATACAAACATTAGTGGTAATACTTGATCCGTGATTAACCATTATGATGTTTAATTTCTTACCTACGTACCTACTTACTCTTCAATCGAGTGTCCACTCTACGGCTATAAAAATGTTATCCTATGGCACAAGGACTCATTTGAAGCGCAATTTTTAGAATTATAGCTATCTCTTTCACTTGCGTGTTGTTTCTATCTTTTGTTCTACTTATCAGTAAAACTTGTCAATGTGTGCCATAGTTATCCGTGATGTGTGCAGTTTTTACTACGCGGAACAAATTTTAACGCAAATTACTATGAACGTAACATATCTGTACTTTATAATATCATTGGTCAGTGTACATTGTGTATTCAAAAACACGGCGGAAATGTTGAAAATAAAAAATAATAATAATGACTACTTAGCGAAGTGATCGAAAAGTGATTGTGGTTAATAAATTGATTACTGAATAACTCGCTGGTGAATGGTGCCTGACTATTTCGTTAATAATCTGTGTAGTCATTTTATTTAATGTAATTGAACATTAATAATAATATTAATGGCGCCAAAATATTACGTCGCTACGCGGTGTCCATGTTGTCGTCGCCGGCCGCAGCAAACCGCGCGCGCGCTTTCTTAAACCGCGCTGTTGCCATTCTGCGTCTCTTCGTACAGGTCATTGATCCAATATTTCCAAATGATGTTCTATTTGGTGTATAGGTTTATGCTATTTAATTTGTTTCACAAAATCGTTTTTTTAATTTCGATGTTAGGATATATTTGATAGTTTATTAATGTTTCTAGGAACCAGCAATGCCAGTGTTTTCAATTAAAGTCATATCGTCGTATCCACGCTGTATAAAAAAAAATATACTTACGCATCGAATTGATAACCTCCTCCGTTTTTTCGTCGGTTGAAAATGGCTGTGACATACGGACAGATGGACAAACAGACAGACAGAAACTTTTCTTTATTTTTTATTAAAATTTTTATCACATATGAGTATTTTCTATACAGTCCCCTAGTACTCCTAATCGGGCGTCAAACACATTAATCCAAAATTGAAACTAACATCTAATCAATAAGCATGTAACCCTTTGTAAACAATAAGTTAAAACTTATTATTATGGTCAAACAATATTAAAGAAAATATAATATTACCTTGAAGTATCAAGATTAGTTAAGTAATGTATAAGATCGGGCGAGCAATGGTTTGTGTGTGTGCGCGCAATGTTGTTGTGTTGCTACTAGGATACCTAAAATTGAGCGAGTAATAAACGTAAATGCGTCCTTAACTCCGCCGCTACCGAACGTTTCCAAGTAAGCTTTGGACAGGCACGGACGTGCCTGGGGCCCCTTCGGAGAGTGTGGCCAATCCAAGACCACTTGCGACGAGCGATCCGCTGTCCGATCGGTATCTTATGGCCTCATGGCAGACCTCCAGTAGGTGTTCGTTAGTTATCTTTTCTGGCCACAAGATACCGAGAATCGACGCGTGATGTCCTTGATAACCCTGCTTGTTTCGCACCCAAATAGCAGGACAGTTTTTACCTAGGAGCGAAAGATTTTAAGTTTCACTCTCCTTCTCAATTTCTTCGACCGCCATCTAAATATATATATAACTCAAAGGTGACTGACTGACTGACAGTGATCTATCAACGCACAGCCCAAACCACTGGACGGATCGGGCTGAAATTTGGCATGCAGGTAGATGTTACAACGTAGGCATCCGCTAAGAAAGGATTTTGCGAAATTCCCTCGGGATCGGGATTTACACGGGAAAAGCTTCCCACGCGAACAAAGTCGCGAGCAACTGCTAGTATATGTATAATACGAAGAATTAGTAACTGGTATAAACATTTACTTGTTAGCTGTTCCTTTGTGTCGCGTCGCGTGTTACGCTGGTTTGTAATCTTAAGGCTGATTTAAAATAAAAACAAAAAAAAATATCGATACGATTTCGCGTCCTTATTTATTGTAGGTATTATTTTATCGATTTGTAGCGGCGCGCTAGGGGCACGGCAATTTATATTTAGCCAAGCGTAAGGTTAAATATTCGGAGTAGGCCTCAAATGTAAAAAGTCCAAAATCTGGTCACTTTTATTAGATAAAAATAGATATATTGATTTGTTGAGTTGTTATTAGTAATATACCGATTTTACAGAAAAATCAACCGAGATCAAATTAATGTATGAGCTAAAACGGGTAATTACATTAACTTGTTAAACATAGAACACAGATTAAATTCTCGGAGTGAATTCCGAAATATCACTTCAAGCTAAAACAACAATCGAAGCTATCAAGAAAAGATAGCAGTGGTAAAGCTGTCGATAGCTATGTACCTGCAGGTATATGGGAACTGATACCAACAAACTCTATAGAGCAATATAGTGTCAAAAAAAAATACAAAACCACCATATTTTTGTTGTATGACACTCTCAACACAGCCTTCACAGCGAAATAAGTGATATGTATCAGTTTAACTTACCTATCTTATAATGGCTTGAAAATTAGTTATTTTACCATTTTTTTCTTGTAGGTACTCGGAGGTTCCAGTTCACGATCATCATGTATATTATGCTTACGAACCAGCTGGCCCTTCTCACGCATCTGTTGCAACTTCCAAGCAGTAAGATCGTCTTTACTACTTACCTCTTGATCCTGAAATATGCTTTTCCACGAAAAGCAGTCGTACCTAATTATATTTTTTTTTTGTAAACTAATTTGCTTTTCATCTGTGAAAATTCTGCAAGGTAACACCGAAGATGAGTATAACTTGTGTTAAATAAATTTTGCTTGGTAGTATGCAGTGGTGGGTTTATCGTTGGAAATGTCAAACCGATGTGACATCTCCCCGGTGTAACAAAACGCGTTTGCAGGATTTTTGACATAGGGAATAACGACAAGTACCTTAACCGCTGTAGCTGTTAGAAAACGTTCTTTGAAGTCTGTCCTTACATATTTGTGACAAATTCAGAGATATCGAAAAAATAACTTATGAGCATGATGAAATGCTGGATGCTTGAATTTTACGGGTAACCCCGTTTTGCAGCCTACAATGTAGGAACCCGTAAACAATAGTCCCATATTTTACGAATTTGAACGTAACAGGCTTACTCCAAAGCGGAGTTAAGAATATATTAAATTTCAAATTATAGTTTATTACTATGCTTCATAAATTGAAGAACTTTCAAATAAAACAATGTCATATGGTTTTTTGTCGTAACAAAATAATTGTTTCAATTATTTCCCGTAAAATCAATCTTAACCGGGTGTTTTTTTGAGGTGGCAACCCTGCATGCAAGCACTACTTGCATACTTTTTTGAACTAATATAGTCTTGATGGAGTTCAAAATCCGAAACGCATTGTGTATAGGTACTAAAATTATAAAAGTGGGAAAATTTGTTTGTATTAGGGCTTTCACGGTATTACAGGATCCCGTAATACCATGATCATGGTATTACGATTTTATTTTGGCCTCATACAATACTGGTATTGACGCCTCAATTCCGTGATTACGGTATTACAAACATTAGATCTGAAATATATGTGATCTTATTATCACACTTGTTCTCACCAGCGCAAGCTTCCCGCTGTTATCTTAAGCTCACCCTCCCCGGTAAATGAGAAGTGGCTAACGAGACGTCATGGCGTCCTCACCTTCCGCCTGAAGCAGGTGCTCACCGGACACGATTGTTTCGGGAGCTACTTGTGTCAGATTCGGCGGGAGGAAACGTCCGGGTGTTTCGACCTGAGGACACGGTGGAACAAACAGTGGAGGTTTGCCCCGCTTGGGCAGAGCTGCGTCGTGTCCTCGTAGGGGCTATAGGCGGCAACCTCTCGATCCCGGCCCTGGTTCAATCCATGGTCCGGAGCGAGGAGACATGGGAAGCAGTCACGAAAGAGGTGGCGAGACGCTCGCGGGAGAGGCAGGTCTCAAGGCCCAGGCCCATGCCTACGGTGACTCCCAGCCACCGACAGAAACCAGGCCCGTGTAGACGGTGCGTCGTGTTCCACGCGAGCCTCAAAAGTGTCAGCAAAATTATCGGGGCCCACAAGGGGGCCGTTGCCTGCCGGGGTTGCGGAGTTGTTTGAAAGAATTACCGCGGCCTCGGAACACGAAGGGCAATGATAGGAATACGGATGGGTTTTAGCCAGTAAAAAAGTCTGACACACCCTCCCGCTTCGCCCAGATCGAGAGGCACTCATTGGATGATTTCCCATCGTTGAAAAAAAGCTCACCCTCCCGCATCCCGCCTGAGACAATGCCCGAAATCGAGCTATACTTATGTAGTTTTTGTTATTGTCAGTCAGTTTCGCAAATAACGCGTATGTAGGCTTTGTTATTGTGTAGTAATAACTTGTGACTGTGAAGTTGTGAATTGATGACATTTAGATAATAATATGAAATTTATATTTTTTGATATTGTACTGTACAAAGTCCATATGAAATTCCCTCCTGCAAAAAGACTAGATTAAGTTTAAGTTTTCACTATGTTCCTAATGAAGAATGTTAACTAATTTTGAATATTAGCTCTCCATATTCTCTGCCAAAAATAAGAAATACAAGTGAAAGAATTACTTCGATACGTCAATTAGTTTCCGATTTATAGAAGTAAACGTGCGACGCGGACTCGTACTCGATGCGTGTGACGGAGTGACGCTATCTCACAACACTCGCTCAGTCCGATTGCGCTCTCAGCACAGTGTCGTCTTACGTTTCATTAGAAATTATAAATACTCTAAAAAATGTCCAATCCAAATACTAGGAAATCATGTGTGCCGAAATGTACAAATACAACCACCAATGGGGACTTGCTACTAAGCGGAGCGTTGTAAATTGACGTCACATGCGGTCACGTGACTGTTAGCGGGACTCGATATTTATCGTAAGTTTAAATGCCTGTAAAATCAAAACTAATAGGTATTTTTGACAACAACAAAAACTAGTGTATTTCTTTAGATAAAAGTTTTACTGTAACAAACTTTCAACCGATTTGGCATACCTATTAACGTTCTTCATTCCTAGTCCTACCTTAATAATCAACCAATACCAAATTGTTATATACGACTGCTATGTATAAGACATATTTATTTTATTATTTTCAATAAATAAGAACAATAAAAAACACGTATTTTATTGGTTTTATTAATGTTGTAATTGAACTTGCGTACAACACCGGATTACCGGTATTGATACCGGGATCACGGTATTGACTTTTCCAATGCCGGTATTGATACCGGTATTGAAAAAATCCGGTATTTGAAAGCCCTAGTTTGTATGTAAGAGAAGAACAAAAGAAAAAAAGAAAAAAGTTTGAGAACGAAAGATCCAATTTTTTTTTCGCATTGGTAGCAAGTTGAATTATTAGGGAATTGAAATTATTTTGAAAACCACGCGGACGTAATCGCGCAAAACGTGCTATTCGCTTTATAAAATTGATTTTTTTTTTATTTCAGCAACTACGGAGGAGGCAACAAAAGCGGTGCATCAATGTCTGCGCTTACGCTGCTAGCGTTCTTATTCTTTCTACACATTTTGCAGCAATGCATTAAAGATCACATGACAGACATGAGCACTCCTCCGGTCATGATAATGGCGGCTGGGAGAGAAGGCGATGTAGCTATTACAAAATCAGCAGCATTCAACAAACTAGATAAAACCGGCATGACAGAAAGTAATTTCGAAGATATTACCCATAATGACCGAATGGATGCGAATAAACAAAATAAAATAACCGATAAGTATGATGAAAAAAATCCATACGACATTGAAAGTCCATCAAATAAACATCAATTAATGAAGATAAATACTGCACATGTAACAAAATCAGACGAAACAAAGCACAAATATGTTTTGAAAAATTACGGAAACCGAAGTGATAGTTTCGCTGGATTTTATAGTGCTATGGATGAAGAATAAACTCGGATGTGTTGTATATTATAAAGTTGGTGGAATAAAATACACACAATTTTGTGACTTAAAATTTATTATTTGAAGTATTATTTTTAAATGTACATTATTTTCTCTATAGAAATAATTATTATTATTTGATCCCTAAAATATTACCCATATAATAATAAGCTGGGCAAAGATTTTATTCGGTTTTTGGGGAATTGAAGATAGGCTTCCCTAATCAAAATTTTAAGTAGTTTGCTCGATTGTACTTGAAAAACTTGACTAATCGCGAATTTGAATGCAGTTCTCACAAATAAAAAGAGCGATAAACGAGAAAGGTTCGCGTGTATAAATTGCACCCGTAGGAAGCCAGACTGGTCTCTAACGTACATGAAGATATTTTTGCCCGCGCATCATTTATAGGTAAATACTTAGGTTTCAATTAATAACAAATAATTAAAAAATCCCGATACATAATAGGATCACACTTTCTTAAATAAAAACTCATTTTGAGTTATTACGTACCTAACTATAACCTAATCTTACTACTTTACTATTAATATAAGACAGAAATATCGTAAAGCAGTGTTTACACGATTAAAAGCTAATCGTTCTTTACGATATTTTATTAGCTGAAAAGTGACATAACCTACTCACACCATGCTCAACTTGACACGATTTCAGCATCACCTCAAAGCTAAGTTATGGATTTACATCTACTAGTCCACTACGCGTCGTGAAAAATAAAATAAAAAACATCTTAGTTTCATAAGATTTCGGTAAAGCGTGGTCAGTATACAAACTTCAAATACTTTTGAGATTTTTGCATTGCGTTTTAGGTTTGATGTATGATTTCCACTGAGAGGACCGCACTGTGCTTATTTTTTATGTGCGTGTGAGCTGGTACTGTACTAGTATTTTGCAAATAAAAAAGTAGGATTTGTACACAAGACTTAAAACAAATGTAGAAAAAATCTGGGAATTTTAAAAACTACAGCCCTTAAAGTCCGGTCCCTCGGTCACAGACAGATTTCAGAAAGTATCTGCTTTGTGACTACAGACTAAAGAATTTTTAAAAATAATTTACTGAATAGCAGATCATAAAGCATCAAAGATCCCAGTTTGTTCTAAAATTATTAATTTTTTAATTGTTTTAAATCTTCTACTAAATCCTACTACATATTTTTATTTGCGAAATCCCAGTATGGTACTCAAGTTCACACGCGCATCCTATTCGGCATAGAGTCGATATTACATATTTTTACAGATTGTAAATAGAATAACATCATACAATCTTGTGCCGCTACATAGGATTGTATGATGTTATTCTATCGCTATCTGAAAAACCGAACACCAACAAATACGTTCTTCTTTTTTTAAAATTGTTTATATGCTGGCGTTTGACCACCATCTCACCTGATGGCAAGCGAAAATGTGGTCGAAAATTTATTTATTTATTTATTTATTTATTTAAATGAGGTTATAGCTATCAGGAAACACAGACTCTTCTTCGTATTGATGGTAAATCGAGTATTTAATATGTATTGGGCCCAGTAAGAAGCCACGCTAGCCGCGGTTTCAGTAAAAACAATACAAGGTAGTTGAATGCATAGTTAGCTTACCAAATATCTAGTGATCAAAATCGTATGCAGAGATTTTTGTTTTGTTTCCATTTATCATTGTGTCCATAAAGTTTCAAACTTTCAAATTAGATACGCCTTAAGCGTCTATTCTAGAACAATGTTCAAATCTATACTTTTATAAATAAAACCTAGATTTATGCAGGAATAAAAAATAATATTAATATAGAACTTCTGATTGGATAATTGATGTCATACAATTTCTCAATAGTTGTAGCACAGCTAAAGAATTTTTCAAACAGTATCAAGAGAAGATGTGCAAAACCAGAACACGCTATACCCTTCGCTACGCAATTTGGATGCTTATTCAATATACCATAGGTTTTAAGAAAGTTCTCCAATACATTACATGGAACAACACCAATTTCTAAGTGTTTTAAGATCTTTTTTAAACCTAACCAATAGCATAAAAGACTCTGAACATTGAACTAATAGTTGCTATAAAAAAGAAACTTCCGCAATGAATGTTTTAATTGCGTCTCACTCGTTCAATGTATTTAGTTTGAGTAAGCGCACTAGAACCCATTGTGGGATCTGTCATACGATTCCAATCAGTTTGACCTACAACAAATCCAATGGCACGCATCTTCTCTTGCTGTCTTCTTTCTTCAATGTCCGCCCATCGTACCTGTTTTAATTAGTACATGATGAAAATTCTGTCACACGGTTGACATACACGTCAAAACAAAAAAAACTCACCTTCCCAATTAAATGGATCACGTAAAAATATTTCAGAACAATGTGTAAAAATAACGAATATCTTTAGTGAGAAAGATTCAGTATTTTATGACAACTTCTGTGTCAATTATGAATTAAGCAAAAGGCTTTTTACGGCTTTAAACTGTAGAAAATATTCGTCAACTATTTTTGACTAGGGATATGGTTGTAAAATTGTTAAAGATAGACGAGCGAGTCATATTGGTTAAATAACCGAACTATACCAAGCGGTAAACACAGTAATAAGAACAACTTTATGCAATCCATTTAAAATTATAAATGGATTGAGGAATCACACACAGTAGAAAAGTTCATATAAAATTTTCTTAAATAATAGTAATACTTTGGCAGCTGTGAAACACTTGATCAAATCAAATAGAACTGGTATACTTAATGTTACGTGTTTATTCGGAAACGGAAAAAAAAACGCCAACACACATTTCCCAACCATATCGCTAAGTGCGAAATATACACGGCAATAGCCCAGTAATGGTATAGGCTGGAGATATGCGAGTATATCTCCGTCCCTAGCACTCCTAACACAAGCATGTTTAGCTCAGTAGGAGTGGTTAACAGAAATACTGGTTATGTTAGTGTAACTTACATTAAAATCATAAGACACAAGTTATACTTACAGATTTCTTGCCTGGCTTTGCTTGGTTTGGCGTCCAGTCGTCTAGTTGCAGGTAGTCTTCCATGGAGAGCTGCGAGGGCCGGAGAGGCTTGCTGGTGCCGTCGAGGCGAGCTGGAACAACACACAAACATGTTGAATTTCACGACATTTACAATCGTTACGACAGGTGGTCCTGTTTCTCCAGTGAGTTAGTAAAATACATAATACTAAGGGGAACTATCACAATGTCAACACTAGGAAAGAACGATAAAATAATATTTTTACCAATAACCTACCTAATTGGGCAGCGTCGTCCATTTTCTCCCACTTGGATGTAAAAACGCTTTCGACCTGTGGTGGAGCAGCATCTTACGTGTTTAGTTACAATGCTGAAATAAATCTCATTAATCCTACCCTAAATAAATGAAAAAAAAAATAGGACATTCCATTCTAATAAAATAATACTTAAATTTTAGAATAATATAGAACACAGAAACACTGCTTGGTTTTGAGTTTGTCTGGACGCTTGCATCAGTAGGATTAAACATGGTGTTTGTTTGCAGCTCAGTAACGAGGCCTCACCTCAGGTTCTATTGCATCCTCCATAATAACTTCATCATCAGCATCCTCCATCTGAACTTCAGTAATGGCCGCATTCTGCAGTAATGTTGTAGCATCCAGTTGAATGTGATGTGACGGCGTAGTAAAGAATCGGCCACTAATAGCTTCAATTTCCTCTAATTTCCTGTTGTGAATATTTCTCTTATAACAGATTTGTGGATCAAGTTCCATGGTACAAATATACACCTATAAGAAGAAATAAAACGGTGTGTTACCCAAATGCTATGTTAATGGTTTGTTTTTTATTATATTTAAATATTATTACATACTTGGAAACCCTGTTGTCTAGCAAAATTCCATATATCTGCATAACATTTCAATTGGTCATTAACAGCATCATAAATTAAAAATGTAAAATATCCATCGGTCAAACTTCTTTTAAATGCTCTCTTCAAAGAGTTTGTGTATGATTCTTCAAAGCTCTCATCATATTCATATTTTAGTGTTGGTTTCTTTACCTGGAAATTAAGTACCGTTAAGTTAATTTTAGCATTAATTAAGAAATTGTAAAGAATAAAAACCTGCATTAGGTATGGTAGTAGGAAAATTAGCTTAACAGCTAAGGTGTCGGATTTGTGATCGAGAGGTCACGGGTTTGAACCCCACCCATCACACTATAACCTATATATATATAGTTGGAAGGTTAACAAGATTGCTAGTAATGTGAAAACTGCCCACATTGCTAGTACTCTTTGAAAAAAAAAAATGAAAAAGCAACTACCCACCAGCTTTCCTGTGGATGGATCTCTTTCTTCAACTTCTCCCTCTTGCATAAAATAATCATCTATAGACATAATCCTGACAGTACCACCATATTCAGCTTCTCTGTCTCTTATTAATTTTGCCAAATATGATTTTCCACTCCCAGGAGGACCTAAAATAAGATTGAATTTTCAATTGAAAATATAATTTTGATACTGGATTCAATGCAACAGACACATACAAGATATTTATTGAATTGTTTGAAATCACAAAATTTATTAAAACACTAACCTCTTAAAATAATTACTATTTTATCGGGCCTCATAGTTCGTCCTGGAGTTTCCAATAAATCATCTATCATTACAACATGTGTAGACTGGACATCGTTGTTATCCTTTGATTTTTTATTAAGCGTATTGCTATTTTCACTATCTCGACTTAGTCCTCTTTTACGAGAATCTGTTTCACGGCTTCTACTGTGGCGACTTGTTTCTTCTCTTCTAACATCCCTACCATAAGGTACCCTATCTCGATCTAAATCTTCACGTCGGCTGTATCTATCACGATCGTCCCTTCTGCGGTCATCATCACGCTCATACCTCCGTCGGTCATCATCACGTCCATCTCTTTGTCGGTCATCATCTCTTCTTCTGTCATCATATCTAGTATCTGGTCTCCTTCTATCATCATAATCATATCTAATATCTGGTCTCCTTCTATCATCATAATCATCTCTAGGTGGAACCCTTGGCCGGAAGTCATCTCGTATATCTTCTCTTGGTGCTCTTCTTTCGAAATCTCTTGAGTAATGGTCACGACTATACCTTTCTCTACTATAATCGATGTCTTTCTCAGATCTTCTAGGTTTTCTTGAAAATAATTCATCCACTTCATTTTCGAAATTCTTTCTCTTGACTTCACCATCCTTAGATATATGATTATAATCAAACATATGAACAGGCTCAATAAAATTTCGAGCTAAAAGAAATAAAATAAAACATTAGAGACAGAACTGCAAAGGTTTTCAGGAAAAGTCAATCTATTTTCTAATTTTTTTTTTTTCAATACAATTTTTAAAAAGAATTCTAGCTATGTGGGTATTAGTGGTATAATTCACATTACTAGCAATCTTGTTACTTAACAACTTCGCTAGTAATGTGGTAGTGAGAAGTAATTCCTCCAACTAAGCTAAATATGGTTGGTCTGGAGTGGGTCCACTGCAATAATGTAATGGGTAGGGTTCGAACCCGCAACCTCTCCATCAGAAGTCTGACAACTTAGCCATGAGGCTATTGTTGCTTTCATTCTAATTTATTATTACTGGCTGTGTAATAGTCATAAAAAGTAAGCTAGCCGATAAAGGAGCTCCTATATAAGTATGATATATCAATATACGGCACACCTGGCATGTTTCATTACCTTTTAGTCTGAGAGGCTTGTGCTCATATTCAACAATCAGAGATGGTGTAAACATAGGTTCATCTACCCACTGGGGTAGTATAGGTTGTGTTGGAACAGGGTTAATGTTACTTTCAAGTAAAGGCTTTCTCATTAGAGGGCCTGGAGGGTAGTCATTACCCATTTGACGATTAGGGAGCTCCGGCATCAGAGGGCGTATTGGTGGCCTGGGTGCGGGAATGTTGGGCCGTACAGGAGGGGGAAGGAGGCCAACCGGTGGCGGCCCATTATCACGATATGGTGGTGGTGTCTCATTTCCACCAAATTGCATATTTCTGTCATAATTATACTGTTGTTGCGGTATCTCCTTATGCATTCTGGTTGGAGGTGGATAATTTGGGTTCAATTCCTGCTTTTGTTGCCCTTTGTAATTTGGTCCTTGTTGGTTGAAATGCATATTATTATTTGGTCTGTTATCAAATTGTTGATTATTATAATTCTGATTTCTATTTTCTTGACCATAAGAAAAATTACTCTGATTATTATAATTATAAGGTCCACTAGGAGGTGGAACATTCATATTTGGTGTACTAATAGCTGAGGTATCTTGGGAATTTTGTCCAACAACCATAGAAAGGATATTCATAATCTTTGCATCACCCAGAATATTATTAATTCCTTTAGAAATTGTTGTGTAGTCTGGTGCCTTGCCTTGAGTTGGGACTCCTGACTGTTCTTCTGAAATATCTATAACATCTTGATTTGCATTATTCCCAAGAGATTTATCTGCTTCAGGTACTAAATCTAAACCAGGAATACCTTTGTTAGATCCACTTGTAGGCAGAAAGCTTGTACTAGGAGGAGGAGCAGAAAAATTGGCATTTGAGTGATAACTAGTATCACCCATATTATGATATGTGTCAAAACGGTCTTGAGGATCAGTAGTTTTATTATTAGTATTACTTCTATTGTATGTTGCTTTAGTGACATTATATTGCTCTTGATGATATGGGGCATTGCTATGATCTGAATAGTTTTGTGAAGAATTATTGCTATAATTCTGAGATTGTTGACCAGGATATGCATTATTACTTGAATTTTTCAAATTGGTAGGAACAGTTGGTGTCACATTAGTGGCCATGGTAGTACTGGCTGGAAGGACAGGAGCATTGTTGCTCAAGAGGCGATCTCTTTTCTGTTTCATCTGCTGTCTGCGTTCCATAAGCTGTGCACGGCAGGCCTCAAATTTCTGCTCATACTCTTTATATGCCTGTTTGTCAGGGTGATTCACGTTATCCCTTCTCCACTTCTCAATTTCCTCTTCCCATTTTTGGAATTGAATATCAAAAAGCCTCTCTTCTTCAGCTAGTTTTTTCAGAGCTTCAGAATTAACTGAACTTGGAAGTCCTTGAGTTGGTTCTTTAACATAGGACCAATTAGGATTATTACCTGCTTGTGGATGTGTGTTTACATTAGCAGGAATGCTGGAGTTGTTATTTTGATGCTGCTTAACTGTAGGGGCAGGAACAGGTGCAGGTTTTGAGGGGGCATTTCCAAAGAGCGGCTCATTGTTCTCATGCGGCGGCGGTGGCGGCTGATCCGGCGGCGGCGGCGCGGGCGGAGGAGCGGCGTTCGCCGGTGGTAGCGGCGGCATTCCACCCATGGCTTGCATGGCTTGCATTTGCTCTGCATACTGTAAAAGAGAACATGTTTAGAATCATAATATGACATGGCATTTTTAGTCTCATTGAAATAGCTATTGCGACGATAGTATTATTTCATTTTGACTGAGAAAGTAAACCTACTAACCTTGTCTCCGTACTGGCTCTGCCACTGTACGTATTGCTGCTGCCACTGAGTCCACTGCTGCCAGTTTTGTTGTTGCATTGCTGCCCATTGCTCTGGCGTATATGAGTTCATATTGGTCATATTCATGTCAGGTCCCATACCCATACCCGAACCCCACTGACCCGAAGTGGGCATTGGCCAAGCCATGGTGACCAACTCTCAATAGATCGTCACCTAAGCAAGTGAAAATATCAAATAAATTCGTACAAAGACTTGAATTACTACATGCGGCAAAAAGAAACACTCAAATCGGTCGATGATAACTTCGCAAAACAGCATTAACTATATAAAACGGCGGCCATTTTGTTAGCATGAATCGTCGACGAATCGTCGTGTTTGACGTTGATTTGACATGCGCTCATGCATTGAGCGCTTCGTATCTGGTTTTAGTGATGTTCGTTGTCGATTAATCGATGAACGGAAGAATATAAACAACGAAAAACATTGAAACATAAGATCATCTAAACATGTTAAAACATAACCATATCCATAGTCAGCGCCATTAACACAAAAAAAAAGCAACGACTGGAATGATCACTTGAAACTGCACCCAGATATTCAAGTTTCAGGGATAAGTATGTCCATTTTTATTACTTATAGCGCAAGCAGTATAAAAAAGCATGTCAAAAAATAGATTTCATTATAACAATTAATTTGTTTGTCATATTAATTTCATTATAATTACAAAACATAAATCACACATTCGCAAGAAGGACGAGAGCGGTGCCTATAGATGTTTCACATCAAAAAGTAAAAATTAAATTTATCAATATGGCTCCAATAAACAATACAACTTAGAAGTTAAAACAATGAATGAACAGGGTTTTTACCCGACTGCAAAGGAAGGGTTATGTTTTTCGCGCGTATCTTGTATGTATGTATGTTTGTAATATTCTTTATTACCTCATATCTCCAGAATCGCTGAACGGATTTACATAATTGAGGTATCGTTAGATTCGTCTTAGCAGCCCAAGTGTTCTTAGATAGGTGATATTTGAAAAAATCAAACATGGCGGCTGTGCGAAATCATTATACTTAATGAAAAAAAAATATTTTTTCGAATACTGCAAAATGGGTATCAAATTAAAGGGCTTAACACAAGGATTTCAAAAAGGTATATCATGTTTATCATTAGTGTAATACTAGCAAAAATAATACAAAGAGAAAGTTTAAAAATATGGACTTAGCTCTTTCACTTTCTGAATACGGTGGGGTGCCATTGTGATACGACCGGGAAAACTATAAAAATGTTAATTAATATTTTAACGAAAAAGTTGAAAAAAAAATTATTTCAAAAATCTAAAACACTCGACTGCTCAACTGAAATGCAAGAAACAAGCACATTTTTATTTTAAAAAGTGACAAGCAGGCGGACCCATCCCATTAAACAAAATCAATTGGGTCTCGCCTGCTTGTCACTTTTTTTTAACATTGTGCTTCTTCAGTTAAATGAGACCACATCATGCACTGAAAATTTAAAATAAACGATTTACCAATTACAGTAATTATTGCCATCAGACAATTATAAATACAATATTTTAACGTATATGATAAATGAACTAAACTTTTATAATAATATTATTTAGCAGATACAAAATTAACTTTGACTTAAAAAAGAAACAGATATAAAAATAAAATATAAATTGATATTTCTCACATCTATTTATGTATATAGAATATTACAGAAGATGTCTATGTTACCCGATGAACCCTAAACTGTATGATAAAACTGTCTGATAAACTTAAATTACTTCTTTTAAAATTCATGGGTGAAATGGATTATGAAGGCACGGAGAACTTCCTTAAATCATGAACGCAAACATTCACACGTAAAATATACACGCACCTACACTCTCTCACTCATACTTTAATCAAATACGAGCGCTTGATATATCTATATTTAATTAAATTATTTTTTTTTGGTTAACTAACAGGGTCCAAGCTACCGGTGGTTAGGGCTCTTGAGAGAGATTCTCTCTGAGAGAAATCTTACAATACACGCCGTTTCCAAGAGTAATGCTTACTGGATCAAGGTCAACCTCGCGCGCCAGCTCAAGGTACTATTAATTTAATTTATCATATTATTATTATACATTATATTCAAATGTGACATTTTGAATTTTTAGTTGTTTGTTACTTAATAACGCTTCAATGGCACTGCAGATATTTGTAGATTTTTCTCTTTGATGAGTTAGGACTCTGGATATTGGATGTCACTGAGACCGAGGGTCGACGGTGCACCCTATTCCACGCGCATCTCAAAGATTAGTCGGCACTAGTGGCGGGGCCCAAATGCCCAATAGGGCCATTGCCTGTCGGGATTGCAGAAAAATTCCAACGAGTATATGCGTAACTGAAGGAACAGGGTGGGATCTAAGCCAGTAAAAGTCTGACATTCCCTTCCGCCTCGCCTTGAGCAGGAGGAATAATTCGATGATTTTCCCTCTGAGAATAAAGAAAAAATTGTGAGTTGGACTCGCGTATGAAGGGTTCCGTAGTAGCGACGCAAAATAGTTTTGTTCTCCATAGTGTTTGTTTGAATATTATATCTCAAAAACTGCTGACTATATCTCGTTCAAACCCATTTTCGTTGAAAGTTTAAATTATCTACAGCATATTGTTTTTTTTATTTTTATTTATCACTGTATTATTTTAAAAGTAAGAGTTCTATATCTTTCAAACGATTGACTTTGAGAATTAATGGTTTTACAGCTTGGCAAAAAAAGCCGTGAAAATAATGGTGGCACCCGCGCCATTATTGTACATTGTAACCTTATATAGTACAACGAAAACGATTGTAATACTTAGTTTTATTTGAAAAGTAATGTGTTGGTTTGTATTGTGCGGGTAGAAACCTCAATGTCATTTTTAAATCTATGTATTTATATATATTATACATATTTATATATCCTATCTATAGACAACCCACGCGTTTAGGTATGATAAAAAATTACATCTTGGCAAGAAAGTCCTGAAACGGAACTGAAATATTTTATCATTGGCAGCAGTCGCTCTGTTTTGTCGAGTAAGTTACATAATCTGTCATTTTTCGTCATCGATGACTATTTCTCGTGTTTAGAATTTATTTATTTGCGTTATTGTGTTCATAATGAATTATTACTGAAATATACATTCACGATTTGAGGTTATTCATACAAAACACTTTCAAAATACAGCGCGTTTGTATAATTTTGATACTTTTGATATTATTGTTTAAATCACAAAAAAAATAGTATATTTTTTTAAGATCAAGGTATTTTGAAATAATTATTTTATTTTTCATTATAAAAAGTAATTGCAAATGTTTATTTGTTTTTATTTTATTGTTCTAGGCAGTGGCTCATCAAACGTTTCAGAACATTTCAGTGTACGACTGGAAAAACCATGACAATAAAAGTTCTCACTGATGGTAAGTGATGATGCGGTCGAAGATAGAGCACGCTTACCTAAAAGTAACCTATTCACTCTTGACTTAAAGACTCCTAGGTCTAGGTAGCTATCGGGAAACACAGACTCCGGCAGGGAATTCCACTCCATAGCCGTACGCACAATGAGGGTATTCCCAAAACGTTTTGTGCATATGGGTGGGATGTCCACCATGTAACGATGGCGCTTCGCTAAAAAATAATAAAATAAAATAAAAAATTCGTGTGCACAACACCGCTATAATCAAAGAAAACGTCATCATAGCTTTGAATTTTAATCGACTTTGGCGTGATTTTTTTTTCGGTTTCGGTTCAGTTGGAACGTGCCACACCACAGCTTATTGACTAGTTTGCATGTTAAACTCGTTTTTACGTTTCATTAGTAGTAACAATGAGTTTTTATGACTGTTGGGTCGGAATTGACTCGTTCTAGCATGTTCTCAGCGACGCTTATGGAATTGAGTTTTTGGAGAAAATTCAGTCTTGAGACTAGCCCAGCGGCAACATGTTTTATACCTAAATGATTTTATAAAATGGTACGGATTGACTTGTGAGGCAAAGAAAGTTCTCTCAAACATTAATGAGCATTTTTCAATTCAAAGTCATATGCCTGACTGGGTTCGAACTTACGACAGCAACAGTTTATAAGTTGGTTCCGTAAGCACTGGGCCACTACTGCTCTCAAATGTATTATACATATTACATATTATATTCTATTACATACCTATATTGTATTATAATTGTCTCTCCTCCGCATCATGATTGGTCGACAGATAGTGTGTACTTAGTGATATAATTAAAAAAAAAATTGAGTAGTGCAGCATATTTAAAATTATTTTAAAAAAAAAAATCCTAACAGAGTTCGATCAAAACTGCTTAGAATAAGTTTTGAGTTTATCCATTCCAGTAAAACATTTTTTTCCTCTTTAGAATATTAGTATAGATTATTGCCCACAATTTCTTTTAATGTAAATAATGCAAGGGTGGCTTTTGGAAGTATAATTATGTCGTTAGTTACATGTTATCTAACCAAGAAATACGATTAATAGATTAAATTCTTGGACGATTGATGGCCACCGGCAAAGTTAATGGTAAAAGACTGCGCGATCGTAGCCCATTTTGTTGGTCCGACTAAGTTCGCACAATTTTGGCTATAAAACTACACGACATGCTTCACGACGACGCCAAGAACAGGCACAGATAGCGGAAGATAATAAAAGCCAAATTGACACATGGAATTTACGACCCTCAGCAACGGCCCTCCATTCGATAAAAGGAAGAATATGAGTATATAATTCAACTAGCCTCTTTAAATATATTTGTGCCTGCACAGACTTTTCCGTTATTTGATTCCTGAGCAAATTTACGTTTACAAATATTACGCATTTAACGCGAGTTGTTTTGTTGAGGGTTTTACGCGCGTTGGGTTGATGATCATTTTTTTTGTTAACCTGCTCTGTACCACTCCAAGGAAGGAGTGGAGGGAGGCCTTTGCTCCCTCCACTCCTTCCTTCTTACGAGACCACGCGTACTCCCGCCAGTACTGACGGAATCTATCCAGTTCGTTCCACCATCTCATTCGTGGTTTTCTATCCCAGGGCTCCAGTTTTGTGTTATTTTTGCCCACTGTTGGTCAATGCAGCAGACATGTCATGCCCAGTCCCACTTGAGTTGGGCAGCCTTTTGAGCGACATCATAATACTTGTCTTGGAACGCAGTATTGTTTAGAACACGATCCGTTAATTTAACACTTAGTATACTGCGTCCCATTGCTCGTTGGCAAACCTTGAATTTTTACTTCTGGATGTTAGTCAAAGACGAAGTTTGTGCACCATATGTTAAGAAGGGGAGAATATACATCGCACCTTTAAAGTAAAACCGTTACTAAACGAAAATTTTCCCGAATTGAGTTATTTATAACATCAATCTAAAATATACGTAAACTGCAGGTTAAACTTGTAATTATTCCAAAATATCGTCTTTTTCGCCGTCTAGCGTTAAATCATATCGTTACCAAACAAAATAAAAATCTAAAAAATATTTTTGTAAGTAAATAAAGAAAAACTATTCTAAAGCACATGTATACAGTAAACAGATATCTATCATATAAACTCATAAGAAATCATAAAGTACTTGTACTTAGACTTACCTAGACTAAATTAAGATACTCAACTGTTTCAAATATTGGCTCTCCTGTAAAATTTGATAATTTCGTATAGTAACGGTTTTACTTTAAAGGTGCGACATGTCATTGAGCTTGCGTTTTAGTGCAATAGGCAATTCGCCCTTAAATAGTTCCATCATGGAACAGTAACTCTTCCAGGCGTTTTCCGTCCGTCTTGCGACTTCTTTGCCTTGTTTCTCTTGAAAGAGACTACTTGGCCCGAATAAAGATATTCCTTGACATGTTGTATTATCTCCCCGTCTACTTTTATTGTTTTGGGTGGTCCAATACACATGACTTCAGTCTTTGACATATTCTTCTTCTTTGACATAGATCTTCAATCCAACCTCAAGGCTTGCGTCGCTTAGTTCTTGAAGCATCTGAAATAATAATGAAATATGAAATAATGATGTTTATTTTGCAAATGGGTTATAAGTAACACTTTTACACGTCATTTTTTTTCGTAAATATAAGCTAGATGAGGCCAGTGTTTCCTAACTGACTACTCTGGGAAGAAACACTGAAACAAACTCAGAGGTCAACGTCTCTTTTAAAGTCCATACAATGTGTAGTAATCAAATCATATGAGAGCCATGTAGGTTTATGCCTGTGGCGCCCTTTAAAGGACAGAATCATACAGATTTGAGCAGGTCCGTCCAAACAGTGCAAGCATTTGTCAAATATCGTGTAGCTCAACTTATATCTTAAGGAGCTTCAATCTGGTGAAGCTCTTTCATCAGCGAATCGAAGATTGGTCAGTCTCGTCTCGCTGAGAACAATGCCTCTCTCTGCCCAATCGACTGCCAACTTCTTAAATATTTCTTCGAGGGTACTGGTTTTGGAGACAGCAGGTCACTCTGTTTGACTCCTTTCTTTATTTTGAATTTTGGACTTATGGTTGATCATATAATGAAATGATTTTTCTACAAAAAAAAGATTTCGTTATTTGCTAATCTATATTTTCCTTTTTAACATAGTCTTTATTGTAACGATAAATAATGTTACGGTAAAATATCGACATAAGTAACCACTCATCACTGACAGAATAATAATCGAAACAGCGAAGTACATTACATCACTAGAGAGACGCCATTTTCGCGTTGGATTTGATTGTGGTGTGTGTCGTCTGTTACCAATTTTTGGTTTTATAAACAAATACAATTTCATATTTTGATAAATAGTATTCCGTGTAATTGCCTTTTAGTTATATAATGTGAAGAAGCGAATTGTGACATCAATAATTAAGCATTTGTAGTACTATTCACTGCGCGGGAAATGTGACTACATCCCATATCAATTTTGTTAGTTGGATATTACTGAGTTATTAAGACAACAGTGTAAAAGGTTATACTTAATCGAAATGATTCCAACTAAAACACGTGAAAGCCGAAGAGTGAAAGCTTTAAAGCTTCCTAAGAACTTAGACCGCTTATATAAAGAGGGAAAATGTCGTGAGTGTTCAGTCGTTGTTACTCGGATGGACTTTGCCAAGATATTGGGTAAATTCACCAAAGTTAAAATCCAATATGAAAGCAGCACAACTCCTAAGGCGAAGCTACATGCGGAAACAACCTCACTTAACTCAAATGCTAGGTTAAAAAGCAATGAGAATGGTATGGTCGTCATTCATAGAAACACCAACAGGGAACAACCAACTAAAGTCCTTCAAAATACTAAAAATTCTAAAAAAAGTGGACCTGCCGTTGCTCCTAATATATTGAAGGAAAATAACCGATTAAAGAAACCTGTATCAAAAGTCAAAAACACTGTGAATGACCAGAAGCATAAAAGTGATACTAGCTTAAAACAATATGGAATCATATTTGAGGATCCCTTGGCTAATAATAATAACAATAATGAAATAAACTTTAAGATTTCATTAATCGATTTACTGCCTGAAATCAATGAAAGTATACTTCCTACTGATGATTGGTGTATTGACTATTTTCCTAAGAAAGATGAACCTAAGGATGACCAAGTTTATGACCGTATAGCTGCAGAGTTAGAAGATCTAATGTATAATGAGAAACCTATTTCCAAAATAGATGAAAAACTTAATGGTACAGAAAACAAAGTTGATGACTTTCCTTCAATAATGGACATTCTGAATGACAATAGTAGTGAGAGCAAATCTAATGACCAAAGTAATACCCTTGAATTTAAATCAAACCTAGAGTCAAGCGATGTTGAAGCGATGCTCCTTGGAAAATCTAATGCAGTTGGTGTGGCAGTAGCACCAACACCGATGGAAGTTGACAGCTCCAGTATGGGTACTTTAATTGAAGATGTTAATCATCTGAGTACCATTCAAGCAACATTAACTAATGATGAAGAACCTGTGAACAACAGTGAGGATATTATAAATAAGACAGAAATTGCTGATGATATTGAAAACCCCCATAGTCCTTCTATACTAGATGAAGCCTTACAGAAAGGCATTGAAGAACACATACCAGTAAAACAAGATGAGCCCAGTTTAGAGGGTAACTTGCAAGAAGAGCAAACAAATGATGAAATAAAAGGAAATTTAAATTCAAACTTTGATACAGAGGTGAAGGAAACTGAGATAAAGGTAACGGAAACTAATGTTGATATTGAAAATAGTGTGTCTACTGACAACATAAAAAGTAAAGACTTAAATTTACTTGCTTTGAAAGATAGCATCACACATGTTGTATTTAAAAAGACGAAAGAAGGCATATGTTCTAAATCTGTAACATGTCCAAAGAATTTAAAATATTGTATTGAATTAGAAGACAAATCTGTAGAATTTGTAGGTGCACCAAAATATATTACGAGTTTAGAAGACTTACAAGTGCTTTTGCAAATTGTGAATGAGAGTGAATTAGATAGTCTATATGTTTTGCATTGAAAAAAAGAATACAAATATTGTAAATAGATTTTAATACTTGTGAGGATCCTTACATAGTTTTGTCATTTTAAAAGTTAGTGCCTATTACTTTATCCTTGTAGTGAGCAGACTAAAAGGCTGTTAGGAGCTGAACTAATGTTTCAGTAATAAAACAAACAGTGACAGTCCTAGCCTGACTTAGCTTTTTACCTAGCCAATCTATTTGGTACTTCCGAAAAAATCTTTAAAACTAAAAATACATTATTAATAATAGATATTTTAAGTTTAATCTAATTTGTTTAGTCTTAACAGCCTTTAAGTTTTAAAGGGCAAAATGAGCTAGGTGAAGGTATAAAATGCTTTCAAACCGTTAAAGTTTAAAGAAGGAATTATCTGGTAAGTGATGTTCTGTTATTTGCCTTTAACGGCTTTGCCATATAATGATGTTTTTCCTCTGACCATAAAATCAATATGTGTGCTAAAGTAACATTATGTTAATGACTGAAATATCAATATAAATTGAACAATAGTTACATATAAATATGTATTGTTATGTATTATCTTGAAAATATATTGCAATTTAACTATTTTAATATTTTAGTAGTATGACTGGAAGGCTCTTGCAAAAAAAAAAAACAGTATATATGTACTGAAAGTAATATACAACTGCACAATATGTCTGCATACTAAAAAAACACATTTGTATGTGGAAAACACCTTTACTTTGTGGTGGTTTTGAGGATTTTGTGACATTTCACTATTAAATTTGGTGGCACAGGTCACTTGAAGAGATACTAGTGTAAAAAAAAGGTATAAACTTTTCTTCATTATTTTTTAATTTCTTTACTTTATAAGTAGCATTCAATTGATAGGTTTTATTATGTTGGCAATCAAAAAGAATTCTTACTGATTAACAGTTATTAGCAATTTAATTGAGTAATAAGTAACAACAAAAAATACTCGAATCCAGCTGTGCAACGTGGTGATGCAGTATTAACAAATAATCAGTTGCTAGTATCTTGCAGACTCGCAACCTGACAATACGACAAGTCGCGCCAGTCTATGTATGGACCTTAATTCTATGGTAATAGTTTAACTACAGTAGTGTATGAAACTGCAAATAAGTAGGTAAAAAAACTTGTGTGATGTTTAATAAACTTCGCATCCTGTTTGAATTACCGCTTTTACAGATTTATAAACTACTATTGCACTATACAACGTGAAAATTGTCCTAAAATATATATTTATTGCATTTTAAGGTAAAATTCCTCAAAATAATAACATATTTCAATATTACATTTTCTTCAATTTTTGTTGTGGCAAATTTGTTAAGAGTCCCTAACAATTTTACTGCCAAAAAAGAGAAATTACCTACTTTTGTAGAACAAATATCTCAATAACGGCATAAAATATCATTTTTCTTTTAAAACAGCGTTTTAAAACCTGGTATTACGTGATTTCGTTAAAACACGTGTTAATTTATTTTGAGTAGATATTTAAATTATAATTTGACCACATATTAGATAAATATACAATGTTTAATGCTGTTTTAAAAGAAAAATGATATTTTATGCCGTTATTAAGATATTTGTTCTACAAAAGTAGGTAATTCCTCTTTTTTGGCAGTAAAATTGTTAGGGACTCTTAACCATCCCAGCACTATTTTGGCGGTCCTAATAGTTCCTAAATTATTAAGCCTGGTATCTACAGTCCGCCCGGCTGTCATTGTTTGGACCACCTGGAGGACACGGTGGAGCATACGGTCGAGGTGTGCCCTACTTGGGCGGAGCACCGCCGTGTCCTCGTGTAGGCAATCGGCGGCGGCGACCGCTCGCGACCGGCCCTGGTTCCGACTATGGTGCGGAGCGAGAGGAAATGGGATGCAGTTGCCTCCTTCTGCGAAGCAGTCATGCTAGCGACGGAGAAGGCCGAAACGCGCGAGCGAGAGGCAACTCTCTTCCTCACGCCCCAGCCGCCGCGTGAGACGACCCGGGCGTCGGGGATTGCAAGCTGATCTCCGGCCACCGTAGGCGCGGGCTTGCGGACGGCGAACTTTGCGGGGTAGCTCACCGTCCGGTAAGGACCAAGCCAGGGTCGGCAGGGCGCAGCGCGCCTTGTTCCACGCGCGCCTCAAAAAGTTGTCAGCACCAGTGACAGGGTCCCGTAGGGCCATTGCCTGCCGGGGTTGCGGAAATGTTCTAGTGAAGGAACAGGGTGGGTTTTTAGTCAGTAGAAGTCTGACACTCTCTTCCGCTTAACCCAGTGCAGGAGAAGTCATTCGATGATTTTCCCTACCGGAAAAGAAAAAAAAGGTATCTACAGTCCGTTTTTTAATCTCAGGGACAAAACTGACATAACATGGGTTGCTAGTTTTTTATAATTCTTAAATGGTGATGTCACTATCGAAAAGTAACGTTAATAAAATTGAATATAAAAGGATCGTTTTTTATAATAAGTTATCCGGAAATAATGTGTAGGAACTTGTTTAAAACGTAATAATGTAAAACATATTTTAAATTACATAATTAGTTACAGGTAATTATTAATCAGAATCGCCACCTACTTCCGTGATAAACCTATCAGTAATATTGTAGACTATATAGTCGACGACATTACATACTGATTGGTTTTATGGGTCATATAGCCCAGATGACATAACTACTGTTTATCATAATTATTTTAAAAATTGTAGTTGTTTTTATGGTGTCGAGTTGTAAGAGAAAATATATTAGATTGCCAGGACTAATAGACGCCAACAATACGCGTTGTCCCCGTGTATTAACGCGTACGTGGACAACGCGTATTGATGGCGTCTATCAATTTCTTTATTGTTAAATTTTAATGCATCAAAACATGGTCGGATCACGCATAGCGTCGCTTTCTCAGATTTCCCTGGCAGTTTTTTTCCGCGTCGTGCAGCTTTTATATCTTTGGAATATAAAACTTTGAAACGAATCGTCAAGATAAAAAGTTCGACTCAACAAACCGGTATCGTAGGTACAACACTGCAAAAGGGCTGGCAACATTATTTGTAAATTTGACATTTTACATGTGTCAGTTTGTTTCTCAGATTATAAACAGACTGTAAATTAAGTTATGACGTAAATTGAGTACCTATGTGTCAAAATCTACTAAGGCGGGAATACGTGTAAAATTTTGGCATAAAGCAGGCTTTGAAACTATTCTTAACAATGAACTGATGAGTTTAGAAACAGGCTAAAGTATGGTATTTTTAGGGTTCCGTAGTCAACAAGGAACCCTTATAGTTTCGCCATGTCCGTCTGTCCGCGGTTTAGCTCAAAAACCATTGGTACTAGAAAGTTGTAATTTAGCATGAGTATACACGTTAATGATGCCAAAATAGTGGTAAAATAAAATTTTGAAAAAAACAATTATTTAGTGTACCTCTCCTACATGTAAAGTGGGATGATAATTTTTTTTTACTCCTTCTCATATTGTAGGATATCGTTGGATAGTTATTTCAAAAATATTAGGGGTTAGGGAAGACCGTTTTTTGATTAAGCAAACCGTTCGTGACTTATCAAGCTTTAAAGTACCAATTTTCGTTAGAGTCAAGTGTCCTCCCCCTCTATCAACTAAACGGTTGTAGTTAGAAATTCAAATGACACGGCAGTAGTACCTATATATAACGAAGTTTAAAGGAAAACTATCGCACATAAGTGGGCTTTACAAGTTTACGAGTAATAGTCGACCAATTGTATTTGACTCGAAAATTTCGAACAACTCCATAGAAATGTCGTTAGATGGCGCTAAGCATCAGTTGTATCGCGCTAGTTTCATATATAAGTTTTATAAAAAAAAAACTTTTTAACAAAAAAAAACCGACTTCCAAAAAACCACTAAGTACAATGTGAAAAATAACTTTAATTTCAGAAGATGGTGTTTTTGGATCTGTATTTTAGTTTTTTGCCACTGACTTCCGAAATTGAAGTTATTTTTCACATTGTAGTGTTTTTTGGAGGTCGATTTTTTTTTTGTTAAAAAGTTTTTATATCTCTCTTTTTAGTTTTTTCTTTTAGTGGGTCTGTTTATAATTTATGTAAGTTACAATAGCCTAATGTCAACTTGCTTATCGCCTTTTACAAAATATTGCTTTTCCCGATGCAGGGGCGTTAATTGTTGAGGAGTTCTCCTGGTATTTCACCATCAGCTCCATTTCACCATTCGCATTGTGCCGAACATAAATTGCTTAGCAACCATTTTAAAGTAATCGAATCGCAACCCGTGAAATACTTATTATTGAGTAGTTCCGGTGGCCATCTGTGATCTTCTTCATCAGTTCCGCTTCACCAAATGGTGCTTTCTGAGAGCAAATGCACAAGTTACTATAAAAAATACCAAAATCGCTATACTATTGCCTTTAAAATTTGAGGGTTTCCCTCGATTTCCATGGGATCCCTTCATCAAATTCTAATTTGGTGACAATGGTACTACCTCAAGAGCATACCATTTCAAACGAAAAAATAATTTTCAAAATCGATCCACAATAGACGGAGAACTTTCCGTGCAAAATTCTCGAATCAGGTGAGGATTTGTATAGGAAGTAAATTAGTTAGGTAGTCAAGTTTGGCTTTTAGTTAGAGCATGGTACGAAA
This sequence comes from Tholera decimalis, assembly GCA_943138885.2. Classification (NCBI taxonomy): domain Eukaryota; kingdom Metazoa; phylum Arthropoda; class Insecta; order Lepidoptera; family Noctuidae; genus Tholera; species Tholera decimalis. Next base: position 27,687,060 of record OW964559.2, read on the forward strand.
TGATCAGTCAGCGAATACGACACGCACTTGGCTGTTATAAAAACTACGGAACCCTACACTGCGCGTTGCCCGACACGCACTTGACCGGTTTTTTATTTATTTTGCTTCATTAAGTATAAGATAAAAAGAGATGTGGTTAAATGATCAAAGTATTTGTTATCCGTACGGTAGTCGAGACTTTTTTAAAACAAACATTGGGCGACTCTACTGTTTGGAACCAGAATTTGAGATGAAGAAATTGGAAATTCACATTAATATTTTGAATTAATTCATTCAGCAATTTCTATTAATTAACAACCATAGGTCTGTCTAATATGCTTTCAATTTAAATAATTGCGATGCTGTGGGAAAACCATTGAATGACTTCTCCCGCGGAGAAATGGAGTGTCAGACTTCTACCGACTAAAAACCCACCGTATTCCTTCAGATGCCCTTGCGTGGGGCCGCGGTATCTTGTTATAACAGTCCCGCAAACCCGGCAGGCAATGGCCCTATAGGGCCCCGTCACTAGTGCTGATGACTCTGCGGCGCGCATGGCACGCAACGCGCCGCCGACCCGGGTCTGATCCTTACCGGACGGTGAGCTACCATTGCTCACATCGGTGAGTAATGGTAGCTGGTGCCTGCGACTGCGGTGGTATCCTCGGATCATCCGGATGGCCATGACCCTTTGGGCCGCGACCAGCTTGCGGGCTAGCAGCGGTCGCCGTTGTAAATTTAGCGCCCACACAGTGGCCCCATAGAGGGCCATGGACCGCACAATCTTAGCATAGAGCTTCCGGCAGGAGGCGTTTGGCCCTCCTAGATTGGGCAAGAACCGGTCCAGTGCGGCCCCTGCCCGGTCCAGCCTTGGAACCAAACGTCTGAAGTGCTCCATGAAGTTCTACCGGCTGTCGAGGACGTGTCCCAGGTTCGTTACCACGTCATCTGTCCGGTACAATTATGTACAGCCGTAACACCCATATATGCAAAGAACTTTTCTGGTCAGCCAAAAAGCAGGGGTAGGAGTGTTAATTACTCTCTCTAGGCCTTCCCTCATAACAGATCCTACCGTCGCAATTACGTTATCAGATACTACAAAGCGCCCGGTCTTGAAATCAAGAGTATTTAACTTATTCAGTGTTACTAATTGGCAAGCGTGCTCCATTGTCGTTAATCATACTATCCCTTTTCATTCCGCAGGTTTGTGGCCTTCTAAGGAAAATTATAAATGCATTAAAATATATATTTTTTTCCATAATCTCAAAAAAGGAGCAGGGCTGCCGCCGGCCTACCTGATTAAGGCGTGGACATATATTTATATACAATTAACACGCAACGGAGCGCTGGAGGCAGCTACTGTAGCAGTGCGTATTGAGGTTTGCATCGATTCTGTTTATCTGTAGTTGGCCCTTCTGATGGCGGTAGCATGTTATGGCTGACGCCACATTCTGTCGACTGCTCAGCCGATGTTCCACTACTCTAGTAGTGGTGGTAAGGCAGTCTTCCATTCTGGATAACGTAGGCGTTATCCAGAATGGAAGACTGCCTTACCACCAGGGATTGTTTTTATGAAACTCAACAATAACGTACCTTAATTTACAAATTTTCATAGCTTTGATATTATGCTCATATTACATAGACCCAAAGTCTTCTAAATTATTGGCAGTCGTTTATTGCTCTTGATTGTATAAACTCATACTTACATATTGCAATATGTTGAGCGCGGGATAGCACCGGAAGATGTTAATGAAGGTGGCCATTGCACATTCTTATTTTATTATTTGGGAAATTTTCTTGTAATACTGTAAACTGTTTTTTTTTCCTATTGGCAACTGGAACGAGAAACTTCATTTAAATAGTGCTGTACCTACTTATCCAAAGATGAAGTAGTAGGTAGTTCTTGTAACTAAACGACATTATTTGTACCTTGTTTATTATTTTGATGAGAGTCCCATTTTAAATTAAGATCGATAAAACGAAAATTCAGTTACCAATGATGTAAAATAGCACTACAATAAAATTATCGGAATAAATCAATATCATGAATTATTTTTTTCTGATTATACTAGTTAAAAATTTTACATGTTATTTTCTGTTTTTTACTACATTGTACATTGATGCTTTTCGACTTGGTAATTCAAATCCGACATCCAAACTTAATACGTCAGGACTACGAGCAATATTCAGTGAGAAGTAACAATATTCCTGCCGTCATAACATGACACTGGGAGAATAGTCGACACCGGCTCAGTTGCTAAAGAAATAAAAAAATGAGCAATATTCCTGTTTTCGAGATAATAATTATGTTTGGCAGCAGTATACAACTAAACTTTTTTAAAGGAGAACGGGCGGAAGTGGTCCATATGGCGTCGGCTGATGAAACCTAGTCCATATAATAGTTCGTAAATGTAGGATATTTTTTTACTATGGACACCATAAAATTGGCCTATGGAGAAAAAAAGTTATACAGTCTATAAAACTGGTACCTATTATAGACGAAAAATTGAAAAAGCTATCTTTGTTCGGCCAAAACTTATTTGCCGAGTACTCGTTCTTACCCCCCGCCACCCGTATACGTTCGCTACCCCTCGGGGTGGCGGGGGTGATGCTTCTGCGCCGCGCGTATTGTTCACTGGTCAGTGAGTCATTCGCTATTATTCAGCAAGAACATCGTTTCTCGTCGTCGTCGTCGAAATCGTCGGTTTCTGTATTTTATTCTTACCGGCTTTCTTTTTGGACATATTTTGATTCACTTACTTCATGATACTATATTTCCAACTGCATCTTCCCGTGGTGTTGAAAGCGTTGAAGGGCGTTCAATTTAAATATTTTTATTTTTATATGAAAATCTGGTGAACTAAAATATGACGAATATTTAAAAGTCATAGAACAAAAGTTGTTGATTATGATGTTAGTAACATAGTCCTGAGAGGTGTTTGGTGTTTTACAATTAACCCTGTATATGCTGAGATTGCTGGGTTTGACTCGAACAGATTTCGGGTAACAGTTTGCCATTCTCTTCGTAACACTGAACGATTACACACTAAACACACAATGCCAGCACTAGGCAACATCGTGAAAGTCCAATCCAAAAGCAATATCACAAGTCCGTTTCAACGTGCCAAATTAATCGAGTAAGTGAATCAAAATATGTCCAAAAAGAAAGCCGGTAAGAATAAAATAAAGAAACCAAACGATGTTCTTGCTGAATAATAGCGAATGACTCACTGACCGACCAGTGAACAATACGCGCGGCGCAGAAGCATCACCCCCGCCACCCCGTGGGGTTGCGAACGTATACGGGTGGCGGGGGTAGTGCGAGTACTCGGCAAATAAGTTTTGGCCGAACAAAAGATAGCTTTTTCAATTTTTCGTCTATAATAGGTACCAGTTTTCTGGACTGTATAACTTTTTTCTCCATAGGCCAATTTTATGGTGTCCATAGTAAAAAAGTATCCTACATTTACGTACTATTATATGGACTAGGTTTCATCAGCCGACGCCATTTGGACCAAAGTCCATACAAAAATGTCCGATCTCCTTTCTTCTCTCGTCTTGGTAGGCAAGTATTAAGTGTAGGTTACAAAAATTTGTAAAATTAAACTTTCCAGATTTAATTTTTTTTTTAATGTAAATCTATATTATTACGATATTATTCTGCGTTTCTTTTAATTAAATACAAATTATGACTAAATATGCAATAATAGGTTTTAATAGAACGGGGTTTCAAGGACTAAATCATGTGATTACATTTCAGAAGCATGGCCGTGGCCAAGCTCGGAAGTGCCACCCATAAAAACCGTGTTAACTAGTGTTGTTAATCCTTCTGCACTATTTTAATTCAAATTATTTGAATAATTTACTTATGAGCTTCTTTAAAAATAGCCTTTTCGATTGTACGAAACCAAGTAGGAATATTGAAAATATTGAACTAACTAATAGTCCTAAATTCGACAAGTTTCTTTTTTGTCGCACTAAATTATTACCTATTCGTCGTGTATGGTACTCCATACACTACCGAACCTTTTGCTCTCATCTTTGGGATGGATCTGCCAAATTCCAACTAGACGCGCTTGAGTCTATAGACAAACGGGCCAAGAGACTCATTGGCTACGATTCACTGGTCGAATCAAAGCTTCAGAGCCTTGAACATCGTCGATGAGTTGCATTTCAGGGAGTGTGCGATGATACTAATCCCGCCAAGCCCGTTACATCATCGGACTACAAGACAAACTGCGATGCGCCATCGTTACATGGTGGAAATCCCACCCATACGCACAAAACGTATACTTTCATTGTACGTACGGCTAAGGAGTGGAATTTCCTGCCGGAATCTGTATTTCCTGAACGCTATAACCTGGGAGTCTTTAAGTCAAGAATGAATAGGTTGTTTCTAGGCAAGCGTGCTCCATCTTCGGCCACATCATCACTTACCGTCAGGTGAGATGGTGGTCAAACGCGAGCCTATTGTTAATAAAAAAATGGTATTTGAAAACGGCATTTTTTTATTTATTCAAATGGCTCAGTTTGACGAGTAGTTTTTAAATATTTATTAAATGCAGTCCTAAGCGTGGAATTATATACCTACCTACTAATTTGACAGAAACAGCACTTTGTAATCTGACATCACACAATCACCGACTTAAGTAACACGTTAAAAGAAAGTTGCGGTTAAAAACAGTAACAAAAATGCCATATTTCTCCTTTTTCTAATAATATCTATCGCCAAAAGAAAAACTCAACAAAATTGCATTAAGAGTTAAATGAGTATTTGCATTTTCATCTTCCTAAAAACAGTTTTGAGACCCATTCTAAAATTCATGTTAGGTCCTATTACTTCGACTATCGACTTTCGCAGAACGAGTAAAATAATATTATGTTGATGACAATCGCACAAACATACGATATTACTTTATCACATTACATTTGATATTACTTTCAAGGAAAAATACATGAGGACATGGTAAATTTGTGTATACATACACGCCCTAAAATAATCTATCTCTGATCAATAATATTATTATGTTCTTATATAAACTTAAATAAATACATTTGTGACGTAATTATAAACTGCTGTGAGAAAATGTATGTCGAGTGCTGTGCTGGATCTACTGTCCAGTAAGTCCAGTGTCAGTATTGACTAGTTAACAGAAAGCACTATTCTCCAGATATTATTTATACAATATTGTAAATTCATGTTTAAAAGCTAATACGGTATGTATTAGCTTTTAAACATGTAATTTAGTTTACATATTTTTAAGTAATAGTCTAATCTACACAATAATTTTCATTTCCATCTATTTTAAAAGAGATTGACTGGGTTTGGACCAAATACTGCCCAGAAATGAAAGTACCCCTAGTGTTCCAGGCATCACTAAACACAGAAAAAAATAATTTTATAAAAATCGGTCCCAGGGGTAAGCAGTAAATATTATTTTTTTGTACTGAGAGAAAGTTCTTATTATTTGTACAAGTACATATTATATTACATTCTTTAGATGTTTACGCTCCAAAAAATATTTCTTTCTCTTCTAATAATGCCTTGTAGCTTAACCGTAGCACACCAAGATCGAAAACCATTTCTATTATATTTTATCGTGCCAGGCGTACAACTCTCACTTCACTGTCTCGTTTGTTCGCATTAACGTATTGTATGTCAATCTCTCTCTCTCTCTCTCACACAGCTAGACATTGGTGATATAGCTACATGCCGCTGGTTTTCCCACCTCGACCCTTGTCAGATGCAGCCCACGACGCTGAGCCAGTACCCTCAAATTCCCCTAATAATGATGAACTGATCCAGCCTGTCCCTAGCTGCGATCCCCTTTGACGCCCTAAGCCGAGGTCCGCACCCCAAGCGTGTAGTCGCCTAGTTTGTATGTTTTTATAATAAGCACTGGCTGGAGGCTTTAGTTAATTTATTAATTAAGGTAACCACACCTCTGAGGTTGACGGCTGCTTAAACGGACGCATGTCCGTTTAAGCAGTTTACCTGATAGATGTCATACAAAAAAGTTGCTGGTTTTCATCATTCTCCGCCCGATGCTCACACGTGACGGTCGTGCCACTCTGCGTACCACATTCGCTCGGTGTCAGTGTCATTGCTTACCACATTCGCTCGGTGTCAATGTCATTGCTTCGTCCCACTCGCCGTGAAGTCAGAACTGCCTTTTTCAAGGCAGCCAAGCATATCCTACTTCTTTACGAGTGTTGTGAAAACATTTTTCCCATTCAGGAAAAAACGATAGTTTTGTGGTCCTTGTATAATTTCACGGTGTTAACCAAACCATGACGGTGCAACGTCTTGGTTGACAATGCGATGTTGACCCACCCACTGATCCCCTTCTGGGTGATACAGTCCATAGGCATTGACTGGCTAGGTTTTGGCCTTGATCTCCTAGTCAAACCTAGTTACTGAGTTTTCTCCACAGTATCTCACCTAATGTCGGTTGGGTGTGTCTAGCCCTTCGCACTGGACCCAATAAGGCCCGGTTAGCACAATAAAACTGGCGACCAACCTGGACCCCGAGGAACAGGCTCAACTACGAAAAAGTCTTCCCTAACATAGCCTCTCCTCAACCTTCGCCAGCGCTGATGGATGGTGGCGGTACCCTAATTTATTATAAGAAGGAACTATACTGCATCCCTCTAGGTCCACCCGCGCCCCTCTCTCATCGTGGCAGTAGGTCATTTGCTACCCAACAATATAACAGGCACTATAATTATGTCTTCATTCAATATGCCATCAGAATGCACATAAAGAGTAGACACTCATCACCAAGAATCTACCATTGCTATATATTGATTGGTGCAGACAATCGTGATCGTAGACTAGAGTGCATAAAAAAACTATTGTTTCTCATGTTTCACGGCACTTTATGTAATAAATAGTTCCCAAGGAAAAGCATTTTTCTCGTTTCTCCTGGGATAGATTTTGATGCGCTTTGGTTTACCGACTAGCGTTAGCCTAAGGAACATTATGCACTATATTTTCATTCTGGGCAACACTTGGTCCAATTCCCATACAAAGACTGTCAATCTCCTTTCAGTTAAATTTATAAATAGTCGTTAGGTTAGTAATAAATAGGTTTATTTAATACGAAGATTCATTAAAAATTGCGGGTTTTTAAGTTTTTCAACTTGTGAGTTTTTTATTTATAAAAAGCTTCTGCCCGCGTATTCGTTCGCGTCACGCGTGGGATGGCTTTCCCGCGTAAAATCCCCATCCCGTGGGAAACCCGGGATAAAAAGTAGCCTATATGTTATTCCAAGATGTAATAATAATAAATATATTTATTTCTCAAAATATACAGATTGTACTTGTATTTTACAATTTGTGATGTATCGAAGAGAAAATTTACATAAGACATTTGGATGCCATAGAAATCTGTACACAAAAAATTAAACACTGCCAAAAAAAAATTAAATTAAAGTAAACTATCTACTTGCCAAATTTCATTCAGATCCGTTCACTAGTTTTTGCGTGAAAGAGTAACAAACATACATCCATCCATCCCCACAAACTTTCACATTTATAATATTAGTAAGACTAATTATCTATTCTACAGTACCGTTCCGATCAGGAAGCGGTGTAATTACTACTATTCATCTGTCGTAGCGACCGACTCAGGTAGAGTTACTACTTACCTACAAAGCGACATGAAAGGGCCATAAAACTGAAAGGTTATTTTATCATACTGTAAAATCAACGAATCCTTATATTATCACAATGAACAGCTGCGCTAAGTTTTTATTAAGAACTTACCTTGTTGAAAAAGATGTGGATATAGTTTACTGAATATCTACGTTCAATGTATGGACTAGTGATACTAACGACATCTGAACTGATAAAGTGACGATTTAATTTCTAATAAATTAAAGGTGGTGATGTAGAAAACCAATATGAAATTGACTATTTGTCTTTTATTATAAAAAAAAGTTCACCTCATTTTTTTGAGTGTTTTTAAAACGAATCATCATGTAAAATATGATATGTGCACATTTTTTTGTCTAGTGTGTAATAACCTTTATTTTTAGAACCATCTATGAATGTTTGCCTGTATTTATAATGTGGGAAAATCGTGCTCATACGAGTCGGAAAACCGATTGCAAACTCTGCAATCAGTTATTTTTAATACCATACTGTATTTATAAGTTTTCATATTGTCTTTAGGCCCATCATAAAGCTTGCGCTCGCGTCTGAATTGAATCGAAAGATCATTGATTTACCTGCAATCCTGATAAGGAGCGTCCAGTTTGATTTTATTATATATGTTAATAATAAGTTATTCGAGTTGGAAAAAGCCCGAAGTTTTCAATGTAATTCTAGGTATAATATAGGTTTGTTTTAAACAAGACGATGAATCTGCTGTTAATGATATTTAAATTAAACTACTTATTACTTCAGAAATAAAATATAACCATGTAGATTATGGAAATTTTATTTACGTAATAGGTACCTATATTACAATAAATACTAATGTTTTAGCCTAACATTTCTTTAGAGCTTCCTAGTATTAGTTAATAAAATATACGACATTTAGAAATACAGAGGCTTGTTTCATTTAATGTAAAATATTAATGATCGCATTACAACTCGATATATTTATATTCTTTTTTGAAGGCATCAAACTTGGATGGATAGCTTGTTTGGGTACCTTCCTTGGTAACCGAAACAGTGGCTACGTGGCAGGCTGCACCGATGATTTGATGCATGGGTTGGTCTGTATAGTTCACCAAGTATGTTGCCAAAGCACCAACAAACGCATCACCTGCTCCCTGCAAACGGAATTAGTTTATAATCATATAATTATGTCAGGCGTCTATAATAAGTATTCCAACCAAAATTAAAAACAAACCTATAAATTTACGCGAAAGTCGAAATAATTAATTACCTACAATATTACTTATAGACAGAACTCAAATTACGGAGCCTGCACTAGTCGCCAATCTGATCGAATAATCTTCAGCGGATATCGGTGAAAACTCTGAAAACCATATCTAGCTTAGGTTATTGGCGATGACGTCATTACTATATTCATGGCTATGCTGCAGCACTGGCTTTTAATCGTCTCACCTCTCCGCTTGGAGCGCTACACTCACTACAACGATCTTTTGAAGCGTGGCCAAACTCAGAACTAAAACCGCCATCTTGTTTTCAATACAAGTTAGCTGTACAGTGTGCGCTGTTAGCTTAATAGCGGGGTAGGTACAGTCAGCTGCATAAATTCTGTTACGCAGTTACTCATTATAATACCTCAGTGGGTTGTGTGAGTTGATAAAGCTATCTGTATATTTCAATAGCACACAAGCAACACGAACTTATATCAATGTCACTTATGTAAAAATCCAAAGAAAACTATGTTTTATTTGCAAAGATATTTGCATTCCGCCTAAACGTAGACAATATTTAATGTCGCTAAAGAATAGTTGGCAATAAATGTCAATCGCGCCATTTTAAATAATTATATATCATTTAAATTGCCATAACATCATTTGAAGATCTTTATTTTTATCAGAATTTGTTTGATTACGATCTCTGAGAAATTTGAGTGTCTATCGACTTTTATTGCTGGCCAAATAGTTAAAGCTAAAGTAATAATAAATAAGTCATACAGTAGTATCCACGGGTGTAACTTCTTCACACAATATATGTAATGCTTGCTGATCACGTTTTGACATATACACAGCCCCCTGAGGTCCCAATGTAATAATAACTGATTCACAACCAGTCTCAAGTAACTTTTTGAGGGCATTCACAGCATTCCTATCAAGAAAGTACAATAAAGTAGGTATATTATTTCCGTGATGATACTTAAACTGCAGTAATGACGAAGTTTAGCACTAACTTACTTTATATTGACATCAATACCAGTTAGTAATGAAGCCTCAGGTTCATTAACACAAAGTATTGAACAATAAGGCAAAATTTCATCTATTCCTTTTCTAGCTGGTGCTGCATTCAGAAGTTTTATCTAGGTAAAAGAAAGAAACAACAATAATGTAAGTAGGTATGTATAAAACGTGTTGTTTAGAATTTTAGATAATATCTTAGGGTAGGTACATAAAACTTACTCCTTTGTTCAATTTGAAAGCTTCTAATGTAGTTTCAAATGGTGTCTCTAACTGACCAATTAATACTTCAGCATTTGTGATCAGTTTTGCAGAATTTTTGACATCATCCTTACCGAGCAGACCGTTAGCCCCAGTTACTATCACAATTTGGTTCTCCCCACTTTCAGCAACTGTTATTTGTGCTATTCCTGTTGTTATATTTGGTGTCAATTTGACATATGTAGTGTCAACTCCAACTTGTTCCAAATTATCCCTGTACTTGTCACCCCACTGGTCATTTCCAAGCTGCAGATACGTAACAAACATTGAAAAATCAAGTTAGTTTAATTAAGTAGGTGAGTAGGTACTTTGAGAATTATGTAGTTAATGTGAATAATACAACCACAACAATACTGTTATTATTTTCTTATTACCATTGATTAGGACTACCATCACAAATAAGGGGAAACCCAGACAGATTGCAGCCTTACCATTGATGTGCGATGACTGCACAGTGCACTCAAGAGAAATTATAGTGAATACGTATATCTACTATATTATTATATCTACTTGTTTAAAAGGTAAGGTTATTATTTTTATTATTATAATAGGAGCCCTACTTACTCTACATATCATGGAGGTTTTGCCACCCAATTTAGCTGCAGCAACACATTGATTAGCGCCCTTACCACCATAACTTGTCGTAAATTTTGTTCCAATGAGAGTCTCTCCAGGATTAGGCAGCCTTGGTGCATATCTTTAGGGCAAACAACATATAATTAAGTCAGGATTTAATCAATTCAGGATTTAGTACATAAACAATCATCTATTTTCAACCGACGACAAAAAGAGGAGGTTATCAATTCGATGCGTATATATATATATATTTTTTCTTATGTATGATCACCGATTACTCGAAGACGGCTGAACAGACACAAAACAGCAATGAGACTAAAAAAAGTGTTTATTTGTTTTACAAAGTAATGAATTTTTATAGATTCACATGTAGGTGCTCACTGCTGGCTGATATTAAATATCCTACTAACGATGAAATCTGAATCTGTGCTTTCAAAAAAACTTTGAATTTTTAACCGACTTAAAAAAAGGTTCTCAATTCGTCTTGAACTTTTTTTTTATGTATGTTACCTCATTACTCGGAGATGGCTAGACCGATTTGGAAAATTCTTTTTTTGTTTGAAAGGGTATACTTTATAGTTGGTCCCATTGTCGTCACGTTTGGATCTGATGATGGGATCCTGGAGAAATCGAGGGAACTCTTCAAATATTATAGGCACACCTATAGTGATTTGAGTACTTTTTATAGTAACTTGTGTAGTTGCATTCGAAAAGCACCATTTGTGAAGTGGACCTGATGATGGAGACCACAGATGGCCACTGGAACTACTCAATATATAAGTATTTCATTTGTTCCGCTTCAATTACTTGAATGTGGTTATTAAGCACAATATGCTCGTCACAGTGCATATGGTGAAGTGAAGCTGATGGTGAAGTACCAGGAGAACTCCTCAACAATTAACGGCCCAACATTGGGAAAAGCAATATTTTGTAAATTGTAAATGAATATAAGTAGTTGACATTTAGGCTCTTGTAACTAGGTAAATTAAAAATCGACCAACTAAAAAGAGCGAAATAAAAACTTTATACCAAAAAATTAAACCAACTCCCAAAAAACACTGCAAAGTGAAAATCAAACTTTAATTTGGAAGTTGGTGCCAAAAACGAAAATACAAAACTAAAGACACCGACTACCGAAAGTAAAGTTATTTTTCACTTTGCAGTGTTTTTTGGGAGTCGGTTTAATTTTTTGGTAAAAAGTTTTTATATTTTTATTGAATTTCAGTAAATAAGGATTTTCTAAACTATATCTTTTAAAATGAATCCTTTTCATACTACTGAAATAAGAGCCTACAGCTGTAGGTATATTTCTGAATCATATTGGAATGTCTCTAATTATATAATAGGTCCGCATGTGAGCTCTCACTCCTATAAGAACATAACTTAATAAAAGTAGGTACTAGTTGAATAAAATAACCAAATGCCCCTTCATTTCGTACATACGTGGTAAAATCAACACTGCATGATCCAATTACTACGATTTTCGACATACTGTTGGTACTTAGTCTTCGAAAATTCAGTCTTGATTCGTTGATGCAAGAACGTTATTGTTATGGTAAATGCAAAATAAGAAACGTGTCGTTAACTACGCGACTGACACGGACACACACTTGTGGAATTAATTTACTTACATCTGTATGGCCACTTCACAGTTTCATGATATTATATTAACAACTACATACGAGTATTAGGTACTTAAATATCATAAAAACAAAGCGATAAGATAACAGACATATATAATGTACTCTGTGATAACAGAAATGACAGTCTGCTTTTTTTTTAAATTATATTGGTTCCTTACGGAAGAGGCTAAGGTCTGAGACCATGCTGCCTAGTCATCTTATCTTTTTTCTTGAGGGTAAAGCCGAAACCTAATCTAATCTAACCTAACCATTTTATCAACCGACGACAAAAAGAGGAGGTTATCAATTCGACGCGTATATGTTTTTTTTTGTTTTTTTTTTTATGTGTGATCACCGATTATCGAAGACGGCTGAACCGATTTGGAAAATTCTTTTTTTGTTTGAAAGGGTATACTTCGAAATTGGTCCCATTGTCACCAAGTCAGGATCTGATGATGGAATCCTGGAGAAATCGAGGGAACTCTTCAAATATTATAGGCACACCTACAGGGGCGGATCGTGAATTTGTGGGGCCCTGGGCTACAACTGCTCTGGGGCCTCTTAATTATTCAAATAATTGTCAGTTTGTTAAGAGACTGTTTTCTATATGTATTTGATGAAAATAAGGTACAGAATTAAAATGGATTACATTAAATTTATATAATAAGAGTTCTTATTTATATTTTTTATTACTGATGAGCCCGCTTTTGACCTCGATCACGCCTGATAGTAAACGACAGATGAGGTCTACTATAGAACGACAGAGCACAGAAGTTGCCTGTTCACTCTTACTTTAAAGGCCGCAGACGAGTCATATGTGGAAAGGAACACAGAAGCCGGCAGATAGTTCCAAACCTTGGCCGTACGCACAATAAATGTAGAGGAGAATCGCTTAGTATGACAATATGGTATATTGACCAAATGAGGATGGTACCCTGTAGTCAAGGGCGGATCCAAGGGGGGGGGGGTCATGGGGTCATGACCCCCCCCCTGGGCTGGGTCCAGGACCTAGGTAGACCACTAATTAAAATTTTTAAACATTGTTACTAGATTATACTCCAGTTTCTGTCGTTGTAAACGAATATCGGCAGTGGATGGCGAAGTGGCAGCGGAGCCAGGAAATTAAAATTATAACTTCTTGTGACTTGACCACGATTATGTGACCCCCCCTGGCACCAAAGCTGGATTCGCCCTTGCCTGTAGTACGTCTGGTAGATCAGTAGTCAAAGGGAGATGGAAGAATCAGGCATGTATACTATAGTAATTTATATAAGTACAAACAGGTATTTGTTCATCACTAATCCTTTTTTAAATCATAAATCATGGTGAATCATATATCATGGTGAAAGAGCGCTCCGCTTCACAGCTAGAGATTGTTAATGTCAAAATAATTAATATTTAAGATGGTATAGAAAAACATGAACTACTTTATTTTCAAAAATAAGATTACTTCTTCTTTACGTCAGGTGTTCATCTGAATATATTAGATCTTTATCAATGAAACTGCCGTTTTTCATGAAATAAGTTAACGTATTTTTTTATTTCTATTAATCAAAATAGACACCCATGCAATCGATGCATCTTTTCCAACTCAGTGGTAGCTTATAATGATGCTCTTCTTGAAGAAATCAGTTGGATGGGAGGCAACAAATTATTTAAAGGCATTTTTACTGCTTCTCGGGTGTTGATTTTTTTCCCGCCAAGAAATTATCCAAATTCAGGTCAAAATAGAGCAGGCGCAAAATCTAGTAAGTACGATGGATTGCGGAGAACTTCCAACCCCAGCTCTTGTAACTTGTAGACTGTCTGCTGTGTAGTAAGAGTTAGTGCAGAAGCAGCGGAGCCGAGCGATTGAACAAAGCTGGTTGGAACTGTGCGAGCTTCTCCATCATTGTGTTCAGTTCTGCAGTAATGCTCATCTTGTTTGGTAAGAAGCTGGGATGAGTTACACCGGGGTTAGACAACCAAACATCACCTTTCATCAAACCATCACTTTTCTAGGGGTCAGTTTTCGTTTAGGGAATTGTTTAGATGCTAAATCAGGATCCAACCAATTTGCTGAGCGCTTGAAATTGTCGAACAGGATCCATTTTTTGTCGCAAGCAACAAAATTCTTTCGTTTGTGTGCCTGTTTAGCAGTGCAAGGTACGTCTCGATGCGTCCTTCGTGCTGATGTTGCGTGTCGCTTGTACTTACAACCCGCAACATCAGCGATGACAACGAGGCTTTGCTGCCACGACGGTACTCATATTCCATAATTACTCGAATTTACGAATTTGATCAAAAAGCGCTTACTTAGGAACAGTCTGAAGGGAGTTGTACTCGATTATGGTTTAATAATGTCAACTTATTGCTTTTATTTTGTTTAGTTGTTATAGACAGTTAATCTGCAAATATATTGAAGGTGGCATTTTTAACGTATCCGTGATGAAATATATTCAAATGCAATGAAAACAGAACGCTAACCATTACGTTATGACAAACTTTGAAATAAGAATTCCATGTTTTAAAATAAAATTAATTTGAAATTAGAATTCTTTGCAAAAAAAAAAACCGGCCAAGTGCGAGTCGGACTTGCGCTCGAAGAATTCCGTGCCATTATCTATAAAAACGGCAAAACAGATCATGTTTGTTGAATGGAACCCTTTAAATATTTGTTTTATTTTAATTTAATTATTTATTTTTAAAGTGAATATATAACTAAATATTCTGTGAATATTTCAAGCGTTCTTCCTTCCATGTCGCTTCGCTCTTGACAGAGCGGTCGTGGTCACGTTGAGGCTTCCGCGTTGGTGGTAGGGACGGAAACAGCTCTTCGCACGATCTCCCGCCATCTGTCCCTGTTGGCAGAGTGCTTGGCGCACTCAGATACGCCGCTTCCCAGTGCTGATTTCACCTGGTCAGTCCAGCGCATTGGTGGCTTGCCACGCGACCTGATTCCCTTCACCTTTCCTTGAACGACCAGCCGCTCTATAGAGTCGTTCATGTATTTTAAGCGTTGCCGTTATCAAAATCGAGCAAAAAAGACCCGTTGGTAGAATGGGAGCCCTTAAATATTTATTTTATTCTGTGTATAGTATTTGTTGTTAAAGCTGCAATTGAAATACATCTATGAAAATTTCAACTGTCTAACTACCACGGTTCATGAGATACAGCCCGGTGACAGACGGATTGACAGTATTAATAATAGGGTCCCGTTTTACCCTTTGGGTACGGAACCCTGAAAATATTATTATCAAACTCAAAATATTTATTTCACATAGGCCTACATGGGCACATACAAAACGTCAGAAGTTAGTGTACGGTTCGAAATTGGTCGTTTTCTATGGAGAAGAACCGACAAGAAACTCCACAGTTACCCTTTTAAAAATATAAATTTTAAATATAAATTAATGTATCCATAATACAGGTTAATTAGGTATGAGAGGACAGTATATGGTTTGAAATGAAATCGCTGTTTTGCCATACGCCAGTACGGCAAAACATTTCATGGGTAAAGCCCTGTTATTAAAATCAAATATTTAAAACATATTCTAGCAGTCGGGTAGCCTATAACCCTCCTCAAGCTTCAAGCTACTTCCATACCAAATTTTATCTTAATCCACCCAGTACTTTCGAAGATTAGCGCGTTCAAACAATATTTTCTGCTTTAAAATATTAAGAGTATAGATTTCCTAAATTAAGAGCATTGTAGGATCCTTTCATAAACAGATTACTTTCAATTATTATAAGTAAGATAATTCTCTTATCTTCAAGACTCAAGTCTGATATTTATAACTGAAATGAAATATTTTTTTGTAAATTAGTTATAAATAACACTTTTAGGTACATGCATTGATGTATTAAAAGGAGGAAGATACGGTACTAGACACAGCGTTTGGTCCTACTAAACTAAGTGATTGCCCGTAGTTGGCGCTCAGTCGCGCACGGAACATTGTTGATCACACAGCTCAAGAAATTCTCGTCTCTTCGTGTTTTTAAGGATTTTTTTGAAATAAATACGCATCAAAATGACGTTATGTGTAGCTAAACAGTGTTTTAATTACACCAGGAAGAAAAATAAGAGACATGGGTCATGGAGTCACTTACTACTTACTTACCTAATACATGCAATCTCATTTCATTCATAATCGCAAACATTCGGCAGCTGAGGCGATTTCGCTCGCACTACTGCGCCGTCTCCTATCTCTGTCTTTGTCTATCGATGACTGTAGGTTTGGGACTGATGATGACACTGAACACAGATGTGTGAGTTTCCGTGCATGTATTCGTGCGCCGAGCCCAGGGTTTACCTACTGATTGCGATATTAGCGCGTAACATATCTTCCCCCTTTAATACATCAATGAGTACATGTATTTTTTTGTGTTTTAAGTTAAGGTAGATGTGCGCCGAGCCCAGGGTTTACCTACTGATTGCGATATTAGCGCGTAACATATCTTCCCCCTTTAATACATCAATGAGTACATGTATTTTTTTGTGTTTTAAGTTAAGGTAGATAAGGCCGGTGTTTGATAACTGACTACTCTGATAAGAAATACCGAAACAAACTCAGAGGTCAACGTCTCTTTTAAAAAAAGTCCATATAATTTGTATTCGTCAAACCATATGAGAAGCGTGAAGGTTCATATCTGTTGTGTCTTGAGGAAAGGAGCACGCAGGTCCAGACAGTGCAAGCATTTGTCAGTTATCGTGTAGTTCAACTTCTTAAGCATCACAAATTGTCTGGACTTTAAAAGAGACTTTGACCTCTGAGTTTGTTTCGGTGTTTCTTCTCAGAGTAGTCAGTTAGGAAACACCGGCCTCATCTAGCTAAACTAAACTTAACACGCAAAAAAACATACGTGTAAAAGTGTTATTTATAACCAATTTACAAAAAAATATTTCATTTCATTTCATTTCAATAGTTGTTTAGTTTTTAATGCCTTGAATAAATATGTATTTAGTATCTGAGTTTAAATTTTCTTTCATTTATTTATTTCCTGAAAATAAAAAGAAATCCAGAATCTGCCCTAGCCGGTATCGATACGTTTTCGCCAGTCACCACAGTCACATCACTAATAATGACATTATGTTGGCAGTATGTATTACGTCGTGGTTCTGTTAGGTTGGTATTAGTCTAGAGGGCACGTTTCATACATCGCTATTTTTCTATAGCACTCCCGTCTCTTACCGTTAGGTTTTACATACTCTGCACCGAGCAATCGCGCTCGCGAGAGGTCGCGTGCATGCTTTTTTCAGTCCCGCAAATTCCGCGGATACCGCGCCCGTAATCCCGCATCAAGCGGGACTGGAAAATGACGCGGGATCTCGCAATACCGAGATCTCGGTATTCCGGGATTGCAAGCCCTAAATACAACAGATAAGTCAAGTCAACATACATAGTGTAGTCTTTATTAAATTGTTGTAGGTTACGTAGTTATGTTCTAACATTTGACTGAAAGTTAAAGATTTGCAAATCCTCAATATCGATGCTTTCCGCTACAAAGGGCGTAACTCCAAAATCCATAGTTTTGGCTATGAGCAAAAGAGTAAACAAAAAAAAACTTTCTCAAATATCTATTTCATTTTTATACTTATAAAATTGAGTCCTAGGATGAAAGTTCTTAAATTTTGGCTGTATTTTGCCTCATTTAATTACAGTTATGTACGATAGTTATTAACGAAGTTAGCATGGAGTTACACCCCTGGAAACGAAAAAAAAAATGTATATACACCCCTTAATTAAATGACTTGATAACAAACGTCTGCGGTAAAAACCAGTTAGGCACATACAAGGGTAATTTACGTAGTTATAAAGACCATGTTTTTTCGCAAAATATGTAAATACACCCTGAAATTAATACCAAAGCAATGAATCTGTAGGCAATTTTATTAGTAAGGATGAATATAACTGAATTAATAAGGATGGGTTGTAGGTAATTTTAATATAAATAGTAATAAGTTGAGTAAAAATGAAATAAACGGTTCTAAAAATATCTAAACATACATATTGTTAAATTGTAATATCAATTGCAATCAAATTGGAAGTTACAGGTGCCGTGAGCAAGTTGGGTTCTGGATAACACAATTATTTTATTCACTAATTATTATTATTGATTATTATTTTATTCAGAATCGGCTCGCGTTTGACCAGCATCTCACCTGATGGTAAGCAATGATGTGGTCGAAGATGGAGCACACTTGCCTAGAAGTAACCTATTCACTCTTGACTTAAAGACCCCCAGGTTATAGCGATCAGGAAACACAGACTCCGGCAGGGAATTCCACTCCTTAGCCGTGCAATGAACGTATTCCCAAAACGTTTTGTAAGGGTGAGTAAGCATCTGTTCCGGTTTAAAGTACCGTCTCACATTTGCAAGGATTCCCAACTATTTTGCTGCTAGTTGAGCCTTAGCCTCGATAAAGAAACCAAAATTGAGGGTAGAAGTTAGTGTTACCCCAAGAAGCTCAATACGATCGGTTATCGGCACGGTTACATCGCGGAAAGTAGGAGCCGGTTGGAATTGGCTCCTTTTTGCGGAGAAGAAACGCCTGGGTCTTAGCTGCATTAAACTTGACCAAGTTGGCATCCCCCATTCGGAGACAGCCTTCAAGGACAAGTTCAAGCGCCCAACCATCCTCACGGAGAGACTGGATCTGTGACACACCATCACGCGCGCTAGACACATATCTCTCAGCAACTGTGCTGTCGTCTGCATACCCAAAGGTACCGGGCATAAGCAGATCATTAATGTGCAGCAAAAATGAAGTTGCTGAGAGAAACGACCCCTGAGGGACCCCGGCATTAATTGCCAATTGGCCAGACGAGCAGCCGTCAATAACCACTCGAATAGACCGATCTCTCAGGAAGTCTTCAATCCAAACGCAAAGTTGAGTGGGTAAACCGAAAGAAGGAAGTTTAGCAATAAGGCTATCGTGCCAGACCCTATCAAAGGCCTTGGAGATGTCAAGAGAAACAGCAAGTGCTTCCCCGTGCTTCTCAATGGCCTCACTTCAGATGTGAATGGCAAATGCTAGAAGATCCCCAGTTGACCGGTTTTTGCGAAAGCCGTATTGTCGGTCACTGAGGATGTCGTTGGCTTCTAGGTATGCCAGGAGCTTGCTATTAAGTACGTAACTGAGATAGGCCTGAAGTTGGCCGGGTCAGCACGACTGCCATTTTTGGGCACAGGCTGCACGTTAGCCAGCTTCCATGCTTTCGGAGACAGTTCAGGCGCACAAGTCTTAAGAACAATTGCCGGTATCCCGTCGGGGCCACTAGCTTTGTTCACGTCGAGATTACGCAGCACTCTACGGACGTCCTTCTGATGTATGCGAATATCCTATATATGTAGGGCGTAACTCACATTTTGTTTTGTTGCTGTGTTTTACCCCGTTTTTTTTTTCAAGAAAATATGTTTATTTGTAGATACAGCAAGTTTGCTGTCGTGATGAAAAGAAATGTGTCTTACGACTTGGTTTTTCGAAAAAGAGATGTTTAGCGTTAAGAAAATGTTGGGTAATAAAAACCACCAAACCAAGTAAGACTGCATCAAAAAGTCAATTTGGCCAAAATGGTCTTTACGCCCTTTGTAGCGGAAAGCGTCGATATAATATGGCTTACATACCTTTTTTACAAACCAATAAACAATTTTATGTAACACTTTTGTGTGAGACTGTTTCAAAAAACGAAATCATGTACTACAAAATTAAGAAGGTTGGCACAAAATACTGCGCAGCCGCTTTTATACAGTCATTCTAATTTGTTCGGTTAATCGTGAAATTTCTTTTCCTATGGTTTTCTTCTTATATCTGTGTAGTTACAAGATAGTGTATTACATACTCTTTGGTTACAAGGATTTTTCAGCTGAAACTTTAAGGATAAGCAATTGAATAAAGGTAGTTATTATTTGTCGAATCATAATTACCGTCACTTAATAATAACTCATGTATTGGAGTGATACATTTAAGCGTAGCCAGATTTTAATTAAAATGGAATAGCTCTCTGAGGAGTTCGAATAGAAACATCTAATTTCGCATGATGTTTTGTGGCTGGACGCAGAAATTCTAAATTTCGGGCACATTTACACGAGATGGGGTACCTTCTAATTATCTTTCAAGCCGAAATCCTGAAAAGCGACAACATTCCGCTGCCGTAACGCACACACTATCTTTACTTAGCGATTCTCTATCCAGTGTGAATTAGATAGGTATAAGCAGAGCCGGATTAACCCTGTCAGAGGCCCTAAGGCAATGGCATTCTAGGGGCCCCTTTTCTTACTTTGACTGACCAAATCGCGTGTGAACTGAGGAAACGCACATTAAGGGCTGTGGTTTTTAATATATTTGTTTACTTATTCCCAGATTTGTTCTAAAATTGTTTTATTTCTACTACTAAATCTAACGATTTGTATTTTGTGAGATAACAGTGAGGTCCCTAAGTTCACACGCATATCAAATTCTATGCCTGGGCCCCTAGGCAGTTGCCTACTCCGCCTAATGGTTAATCCGGCCCTGGGTATAAGTACTTAAATTTTAACATCTATTCATTAATATTCAGAAATCACTAATAGTACCTAATAGGATTATACGCGGGTGAAACCGCGGCGCACAGCTAGTTACTAAATAAGTGTGGTTTATTCCGAAAGTTGTAGTTTTTATAAATCAAAGAAACACTACTTTTTTACCGACTTCTAAAAAGACTCTTCTCTCTTACTCGAAGACGGCTGAACCGATTTGAAAAATTATTTTTGTTTGATAGGCTATAGGTACTTCTAAAGTGGTCCCATTGCAATTGTCATCTAGTCAGGATCTGATGATGGAATCTCTCTCTCCTTAAATTGTTGTTATTATACTTACGTATGTTTTTATTATTTTTGTATTTTTATATAGATAAATAGCACATATTGGGCTACTCGCGTATTTATTTTCTCCTTCTGTGTCAAATCCATCCAGGTTGTCCGTTAGCCGCAGGCCACGCTAGAGCTACTGCGGTGAGCGGGGGCGACCAGCGGGAGCGGAAGAAGTAAAGACGCTGCGTCTTGCTGTAGTGTGCCACGTTGAAGCGGCCATGGTGTTATAACTTAGAACAAATGTGACGAAATGATAACCGACTAGTTTAGGTAGGGTTCTGCTTTTGGATATAAACTACTCAATTCAATTAAGTTACGTATTGATAGATGGCATTTTTCTCAAAATATTTACACATTTAGCTTAAACTTGTTCTCCGTTTTACTCAGATATTCTAAATTATCTTTAACAAATAGCCATTTTATTTTATATAAATTAAATATTAGGGATATAAGGACACCTTTTAAATTTCACACCTTTTATAATATATTAACACACGTATCTTCAAATTAATAAAATCCTCCAATTACGCAATCCCATTTTTTCTTTAACTTATTTAATTTTAAACTAAAATGGTAACGAAACTTGCGTAAATGCAGTGATGCCAGATTGGAGGGAATCCCCCCAAATTTGGGGGGTTTTTAAAGTTATGGAGGGAGAATTGAGGGACAATATTTTTGGAGGAATATTTGGACTGATGATGTCTGAACGCGATCAAACCACTAACTAATCTGTGAAAGCACACACACGAAAACAAAATGCTGTGCACGATGATAGCCGAGTGGCTCCGAAGTTGCCGCAGAATGGAATGATTTGCATCGTACAACTTGGAAATCCACGCAACACACCGAAGAGTTCTGGGTTGAAGTTTATAATTACCCGTGGAAATGTTAGCAAATTGGCACTAGGAATTTTGTCTTTATGTTTTTCTAACGCAGTTGCGGAAAGAGCCTTCTCTCAAGTAGCTATTATTGAAGACAAATGTCGAAACAGATTGGCCATTAACACTGCCGAATCCATCTTGAGAATAAGATATAAATTGCTAGAAGGATGTGTTCATTTTAAACCCGGTTCAAAGATACTAAACAGGTTTAACTCAGAAAAAATGTACGGAACTGCAACCGGCGCGAGTGAAGAGGCTAATTTAGTCATGGACGCTATTGCTGAAATTGTATAAAATTGTATCAATAATAAAAAAGAATAGCCATTTATGAGGTTTTTACAAATCTTGAATTTTGGGGAGATTTCGGGGAAAGTTTGGGGAGAACGCGAGTCGGTCACTTGGCAACACTTTGTAAATGTCAAAGGTTTAAAAAAAGTTAAATAATTTGTCAAATAATAAGTCAATAATTGCAAATAATTCAAGAAATTTAAGATATAATATATTCTTATTTAATTGGTGTGTACCTAAGGATACTTCTAAGTTATTGTGTGGATCACGAAACGATTATGGAAGATAAAATTCAGATGGCCGTCAAATATTGTAACAGAAGATTTTAATAAAGTATTTGGTGTTGTAATTATATTGTTTTATTGTAAATCAACATAAATTACTAAGTACTAAATAAAAAGGAGTAAATAAATACAGTACACTGATTTGTAGGTAGCTATATCTATATGCTATATATATATATATAGGTACATATGCTTCATACATTGTTGTTGTTACTTGTTGCCAGAGGGCGCGGGCGCTCTGGAATCTTCGAGTGACGGCTCTATCTCAGTCATAGAGTAATATTATATAGATAATCTCAGTATATAAAATGTACTCTGTGGAAGCGGCCGCGTGACGCGTGGTTTTTATCTGCTATTATTGCGCGGGATTTAAAATGAGTTTGTCTAAATTGGAACTTTCATAGGAAGTAGATTTTTTGCACAGTATATACTACAAATAAAAAAAGGAAGTAGTTTTCTTGCACAGCATATATTACAAATAAAAATGGGGGTTCATGATTTAAACAAAAAAAAATTGTCTTATTTCATCCCACTTTTTTTATTACATATTTATTTTTATATTGATCATCCTTACTGCACCAGATTGATGGCCGAGACATTATTTCGCTAATAAACTCCTCCGTATTTATGTTTTGCATCGCGGATAATTCAACAAAATTGATAAATACGCAGGACGCGCGAACTCGTACTATCCCTCCGCTGCTCGCGGTCGCCTGACGCGCACGCAAGTCGCGCCAACATGGCGCCCCCCGTTCAACCCGTATTATTGTTTTTCCCGCTCATCGCAGACGCAAGACGCGTCGCGCCAGCGTGGCCTGCGACTTAAAGATCGCTTTTAGCGATGAGACCGCACATTGTTGTATCACCCTTTTTAGTTGTTTAGTCCTTATTTGTTTTCTTGTTATGGTGTACAATAAAGAAAATATCTATCTATCTATTTTTTGTAGTAACTTGTGCAGTTGCAATCGAAAACCACCATTTTTTGAAGTGGAACTGATGATGAAGACCACAGATGGCCACCGGAACTGAATGAAATAATTATTATTCAGTAGTTATTTCATGGGTTCCGATTCGATTACTTGAATATGGTTACTAAGCACAGCACACACAATTAACGGCCCCGCATCAGGAGAAGCAATATTACTACTATAAGACTACAGGCCCGTGTCCAAAATGGATGGGTCATATGAACCACCAGGTGACGTATATAGGACGATATAAGAGCATAAAATAATAAGATTCGGCACTATGCCGTCACTTGTAAGCTGTCCAACTGAGTGCTGGTGAGAATTCAAAAGTGCAGGTAGAGAGAGTACATTCTGGTCATATATTTTTGTACGGCATTTTTACCATCGATAGATCCATGAAAAATAGTGTGCGTTACCCCAGCAAAATAATGTCGAAAATAGTCATTTAAATCTTATAGATAATTAGTTGCCCAGCTCCTGTAATTGTTAAGCATATTTTTAAATTTGTTACACATATAGTTTTTTAGTTATTACTCAAAAACATATTCTGCTGGGGTAACGTTTGAAACGTTACCACAGCAAAACTTTTTTTTAAATAATGGGAATATTGAAATAAATATTAGCTATACATTTAGTTGTCTAGACGAGGTAAATGTTACACGTTATTTTGTATTTTTTCTTTCTTCGGCTGCGAAGTTATTCAAGATATTGCTGGAGTAACGTTTGTGGTTTTGCTGGATCTCTGAAACGGTTACGCGGATTCTTATCATCTTTTGTACATGACTTCTTAGGAATTAGTTTTAATTTGTTTCGCAATAAAAAAAACAAAGTGATGTACCGATTAAAAGTTATTTAATGAAATATAAAAACACTTCTTTAGGTCCTAACACTCTGAATATGAGCTCTAAAGACTTATTTTAAACGTTATTTTGTAGCTTTTAACTACTTTCAAATGTATGTGAAGTTTCATTATTATCCTGTAGGTAATTAACAAATTATGATGATATTCAGTTCTCCACGTTCACGGTCACAATGCGCGCGGAGTTATTTGGCCACCGATAAACCTGTATACGGTTATATAAACAGAATGTTATATCAATATTTAGTTGCTTAATTCAGTTATATACCTGTAAAATTTCAGAGTAGTACATACAATAATTAACGAGATAATTAAATAAAAGTCATTAGGAACTTCAAGACCGTGGTAATCCGACCAGGTTTAGGTGGTTACAAAAAAGCGACTGCGTAGAACATTATGCTATCTTCTAAAATATGTAGGATAATACACCTTAAAATTTCGGTACAGACGCGTACACTGTTAAATACATAACAATATTGTAATATCTGTACTATAAACATTATTATTATTACCTTTCAGCTACTTATTAGACAGGTAGATATCTATTGTATTATGTGCACCAGTTCAATGGCACAGTTACACGGGTTCCTTCTATCTGGCAGAATCTTGATACTTCGTAATTCATTTGGTATAACACACTTGGTATAATCTTCCTTAATTAAACGAATATTTTTAAGGCATAAAAATGATTAAGTATGTATAATTATTATTTGGCTGAATGTTTATATGTTCGAATTCACAATGGCATAAATTACTTTTGGCAGAGTTAAAATTATGCATAATTTCGTTTAGCATAACTGCATGCTTGCTTGCACGCTGCATGCTTACTTGCATGTTTGCATGTTTCTTACAGGGAAATAAAAACCACGTATGTTCACAATCAAATGTTTTATTTAATGTATGCCAAAAGATGGTTCTAACTATAAACTTTCAGAGATAATGATGGTTCTACGTTTTAATTATTATGGATATGAAATTTATGCCTAAAGATGATTCTGACTTACAAAATTATTTATTTATTTAAACT
This sequence comes from Tholera decimalis, assembly GCA_943138885.2. Classification (NCBI taxonomy): domain Eukaryota; kingdom Metazoa; phylum Arthropoda; class Insecta; order Lepidoptera; family Noctuidae; genus Tholera; species Tholera decimalis. The sequence continues at coordinate 27,712,492 of OW964559.2, forward strand.
TTATGTACAATAGTGGTACATGGGCGGACTTAATGCAATAAGGCCTTCTCTACCAGTCAACCTTTGGGTTAAAAAGACCACAATGTGGTAGGTGTACAAGTAAAATAAATGTCTTTATCGAAAGAATATATAAAATAATAATAATAGAATACATATATACGCTAAAATAATAGACTAATAAATACGGTGCTTTATAATAATCTTAGAGAACTCATAATAATTATAATTATTGCGAAAACCAAACTAAGAATGACAGGCTTTTAAGTAGTGGTTTCTCATTTTACGCTTAAAAGAGAATTTAGACTCGGCCTTCTTGATGTCAAGGGGTAGCATTTTCCAGAGTTTAATGGTAGAAATAGCATAGGAATTAGCCATAAACCTGGTTCGGTGAGAAGGAATGTGAAGAAGTAAGTTTTTGGATGCGTGAAGGTTAAGGCTATGAGAACTGCCTAGCACTTTAAAATTTTGTTTTAAGTAATCAGGAGCACAAGGATCGTTCAAAATAGTGAAGAGCATGCAAATAGATCTGAGGGATCTCCTTTGACGGATAGGCAACCATTTAAGCCGAGAACGAAAGGAAGAAATGTGATCATATTTACGAAGGCCAAAAATGAAACGGATACAGTTGTTAAGAAGTCGATCCAGTTTGTTAAGAAGTTCTTGGGATAGATCAGAGTAGCAAACATCAGCATAATCAATAACAGGAAGCACAAGCGATTGGACCAAAGTGGTTTTAGTGCTAGAAGGAAGAAAATGCTTGAATCTATAGAGAGATCGCAGCGTGAATGTTACTCTCTGGCTAACCTGTGCAATCTGCTTATCCCAACTTAACTTGTCGTCAATGAATAAGCCTAGGTCTTTAACGTGTGGCGAGAGTGAAATGACGGTATTGTTGAAGCTAAGCGGGAGTAGTCGGCTAGTGTCCAATTTTCGTAGCGCATGTGAACTGCCGACCATGATAGCCTGGCATTTACTAACATTGACCATAACTCCAAATCTGCTTAACCAATCACTGATAGCTAATAGATCAGCATTCAGCAATGAGATACAGTTGTCCAATTTGTCAATGTCAGCTTGCGCGTAGAGCTGCAGGTCATCAGCATACAGATGTTAAGAGCATTTGAGGATAGTGGTAATAGAGTTTATTATATTATATGAATTATAATGTGATGTGATGGCCACTGCACACTGAACATTCATTGTATCTGTTATTATCTGTGAATGTTATAAATTTTTATTTTTAATGTAAAAGTGTAAGTAAACTGAAATCATTCATTTAAAAAATAATGGAAAATGCCATAAAAGCAAAATTGCTATCTGTAATTTTTATCTGTGATTGTTTTTAAGTTTAATTGATATTTGTAAAATTATTATTTTACCTGTAAATAAAAATTCTTTAAGAAATATGTAGTTTTTTTTAACATTTGTGTACACATCTGTACTAAACTTGTAACACTATCCTACATATTTTAGAAGATGGCATAATGTTCTACGCTGTCGCTTTTTTGTAACCACCTAAACTTGGTCGGATTACCACGGTCTTGAAGTTCCTAATGACTTTTATTTAATTATCTCGTTAATTATTGTATGTACTACTCTGAAATTTTACAGGTATATAACTGAATTAAGCAACTAAATATTGATATAACATTCTGTTTATATAACCGTATACAGGTTTATCGGTGGCCAAATAACTCCGCGCGCATTGTGACCGTGAACGTGAAGAACTGAATATCATCATAATTTGTTAATTACCTACAGGATACTGATGAAACTTCACATACATTTGAAAATAGTTAAAAGCTACAAAATAACGTTTAAAGTAAGTCTTTAGAGCTCATATTCAGAGTGTTAGGACCTAAAGAAGTGTTTTTATATTTCATTAAATAACTTTTAATCGGTCCATCATTTTGTTTTTTTTATTGCGAAACAAATTAAAACTAATTCCTAAGAAGTCATGTACAAAAGATGATAAGAATCCGCGTAACCGTTTCAGAGATCCAGCAAAACCACAAACGTTACTCCAGCAAAATCTTGAATAACTTCGCAGCTGAAGAAAGAACAAATACAAAATAACGTGTAACATTTACCTTGTCTAGACAACTAAATGTATAGCTATTATTTATTTCAATATTCCCATTATTTAAAAAAAAGTTTTGCTGTGGTAACGTTTGAAACGTTACCCCAGCAGAATATGTTTTTGAGTAATAACTAAAAAACTATATGTGTAACAAATTTAAAAATGTGCTTAACAATTACAGGAGCTGGGCAACTAATTATCTAGAAGATTTAAATGACTATTTTCGACATTATTTTGCTGGGGTAACGCACACTGAAAAATAATAAGAAAGCGCGCAGTATCGTAAAAAAATGGTGCGCCACAAAGTCGGTAATTTTTTTTTGATATTCTGGCAATTTCCAGGGTTTTGGTCATTTCATTCTGTACGGCATCAGTTTCATACTATTTCAATACAGCTTCTAATCCATTATTCCGCAACGCCGTACAAAAACATGCGACAAGAGAAAAAAATCGAGGGTTGCAACCCCTTCTCTTTCCGTGGTCCGGGGGGTGATTTGAAACAACATTGTAGCGCACCATTTTTTTACGGCACTGCGCGCTTTCTTGTTATTTTTCATTAGTCTATTAGGCTTTTGTAGCTAGGTAAATTATAAGCCGACCAACAATATAAAAACTTTTTAACTTTTGTGAAATATTTTTTTAGAATTATAATAGTTAACCACTAACTTTAGAAACCAACACAAGTATTAAAATATGTATAAAATATAATCAAATTAAGTTTTTTTTTAAATGAATTGAACCGAATGATTAGGCCGAATATTCGATTCGGTACATTTTGGACCGAAGATTCGGCCGAACATTAATATTTGGTTGAACAAACATTCGGCGCATACTCTAAATTTATTCTTGACAATATAATTAACAAAACTATCTTTACTACGCAATTCTCTATCCAGTGCGAATTAGATTGACGCATAAATTTATGCATAAATAATAGTAGTAGGATTATACTCGGGTGAAACCGCACAGCTAGTCCAAAAATAAAATCTCTTGTGTGCATTTTATAATTTTAAATGTATTTACTTTCTACAGCATTTTGACTTAAATTAAAGGAAACTCAAAGGAACTATTGAGCAGTCCAGCTTACAGTTGGTTGTTCTGGAGATTGTGTGTTTTTGCTACTTTTGTTCAATGAAGCTTTTTCTTTTGTACCAATACTTTTAGCTATCTCAGTGATTTTTGACTGCCTGTAATCTTGCTTCGCTGCATCAAGCAATACATTTTGAATCAAAAGCTTATTGTTTTTTTTATTATTTAACAGGTCTGGGAAAGGGTTTCCTCGGAGTTCTAATACAACTTTATCAATGGTTCGACCATATTGCGGCTTTGGTGCGGTTAACAGTCTTGTATAAGATAAATTTGTGTTTTCATATCTTGGTACTAAGACCTTAAATAACTTGTGTATCAGTTCCTTTTCAAGAAGCCAGAAGTCTGCAGTTTCCATTGTTGGCTTGTGACAGTCTCCATGCCGTATGGCTTCGGATATAAGCTGAAAAATAAGTAATTGGTTGTTAACTTATAAACATGTTAATAATAGACGATGATTATAAAGGATAGCTAGCTAGATAGATTGCTGCAATTTTATGTTAATATGCTTGATATTCTTAATATTTTTAATTATTTTGTCTTAGTCGTACACTCGCTGCTTGGTGTTGCAAAATTTTTGTTAGTCAATAGGTATTTCTTGATAGACTGTGTGTTTTTATGTAACTTTACATTCTTACATTCGATCGAATTAGAATATCATGTTCACATATTACTTATTATTCAAACGTGTAAAGCTGGCTTCATATCAAATTAATACTCAATACTCAATACTCAATACTCAATTCTTTATTGCATTCCACAATGTAGGCTTAGGTGGTAAACAAATTTTTTTGGAGACAATCGTGGACCCTGACGGGCACAGCAAAAGTAAGATGTGTGGAGAGGACTTATCATTTAAGTATCTTATAATCTAAATTATTCTAAAAACTTAAACATTAAAATTACTAAAAACATTATTTTTCGAGTTTCAATGATTTATCATTCAAATATTCGTTGACACTGTAGTAACATTTGCTTAATAATAACTTTTTTAACTTATTTGTAAATAAATGGATTTTTTTTTCTTTTCTTATTGATTCGGGTAACATATTGTATATTTTTATTGACATGACTAAAGGACTTGTAGAATATATTTTTAAGCGGGATGATGGTAGGTTGAGTCGGTTTTTGTGTCGGAGTGTGTATCTTGTTTGAATGTCTTCCCGTTTAGTGTAAAAGTCTTGGTGTTTATGAGCGAATTTGCATAATTCAAGTATGTATATACAAGGCAAAGTTAAAATATTTAGTTCTATAAAATGGGGTTTGCAACTATCTATCTGTTGTATATTTACCAGGATACGAATAAATTTCTTTTGAAAGGTGAACAGTGTAGGTGCATCTGTACTGTATCCCCACATTATAATACCGTAGCTAAGCCAAGCATAAGCATAGGCGTAGTATGTAACCAGGGCAGTCTCTAAATTTGTGTTTTTTTTGACTTCACGAAAAGCGTATAAAAATTTTGAAAGTTTTGATTTTATGTTTTGTATGTGTGACTTCCAATTTATATTTTTGTCTATTGTTATGCCTAATAATTTGAATTCATTGACTGTTTCTATTTTATGGTTATTAAAAGAAAAGAGTGCATTTAGAGGATTTTTTTGGTGGGGATGGAAAGTTATGAGTTTAGTCTTTGAAAAGTTGATTTCAAGGTTGTGCTCGTTCATCCAGGTTATTATTTTACCGAGAATTTCGTTAAGGGTACTGTTTAGGTTCGTGTTGTTATGACATTGGGTGAGAATGGAGATGTCGTCCGCAAATAAAACGCAAGGTCCGGTTTCTGCTATAAATTTTGGGAGATCATTGATGTAAATGAGAAACAATAGACATCCAATAACACTTCCTTGTGGTATTGATGCGTTAATCGCCTTTCTATCAGACCGGAACTTTTGAAGTTCGTTTATATTGTTATTGAAGTATTCTATTTCTACTAGCTGTGCTCTGTTTTCAAGATAAGATTTGAACCATTCATATGATTTACCGCGGATCCCTAATCTATATAATTTATTTAATAAAATATTGTATTGAACTTTATCATAGGCTTTGGTCATGTCATTTACAAACTAAACTTTTCCGATGGCGGATAATTTGGCTATTTATTACCAGAATTGTCGAGGGATTCGCACTAAGCTGCACATTTTGTACATGAATATCTTGTCACATTGTTACGACATTATAATTCTCACTGAAACCTGGTTAACGCCTGAAATATTTGAAAGTGAATTCGTTGATTCTCGTTACGTGGTACACAGGTGCGATCGAGACCGTACAGCTACGAACAAAAAAGACGGAGGTGGCGTCTTGGTAGCGGTACTGAAGGAGTTGCGCTCAGTGAGAGTGACTTCTCAGTTTCCTCTAGAAGCCAATTTGGAGCTCCTTAGATTTCCAAGTGTAGCTAGAGGAAAGAACCAAATTATCGGGGCGGCTTATATTCCACCCAGGACACCTGAATCAGTTTATATTCAATATTTCGATCTCCTACAATCTTTGCTTGACGACTCTGACGTGTGGCACTTTTATCTCTTGGGTGATTATAACCTACCTGATGTCGACTGGATACCCTTTGATAACAGTGTGTCAGTATTAGTTCCTAGCGGCAATTCTACGATTTGTGCACATCTTGGTGCATTTATGTCTCTTCTCAATGCGTATCAGTATAACACTATTGTAGTGTTTGTATCTATGCAATAGATACTATACACTGTCTCACGTACCACTCGAGAGGGGGCTAGCTGTCAAAATGAGTCGGGTGACGAACGCGGTACGAGCCGGGACGGCGGCGCCTGCGCTCTGAGAAGTGTGTAGTAGTGAGCCAGTGATAGTGTAGTGTTCTACCTGAAGGACCCATGGGTTCTACAAATGGCGACGAGGATTAAGGTCAAAGAATAAAGAAAGGGAAGTACTCATATTATTAGTACGATATGTTTATGTTCTCATGTTGCTTTGATATTTCAATCTACCCCCACAAAAGCAAATAAGTAAGTGAACTTAAAATCAAATAGCAAACGTAAAACGCATAATTTTCATCAAAACAAGGAATTGACCAGTTCTCCAGGGCTATTGTAAATATGAAAAATCAATGCATATTTGTTGATATAATTTTATAACGATTAACGTAAATACTAGATCATTTTCTCGAGTCATTTACGCTTAAAATAAGAATTAGGTGTGTTTAAATTTTGGTGTACAATAAAGTATATTCTATCTATCTATCTATCTATCTATCTATTACTTGGTGATGCTATGTACTTTACCAGTTTACCGCTATTGTACTTACTGTTATAGTAATTGGTTGTCATATTTTAATTTCACACACCTATTACTGTCAGATATGTTTGTTTACTTATTGAAGATTCTAAACAATAACGCATCCAGAGGAAAAGATTGTAAAAGAATTGATATATCTACATACCCACTAGTAGATACGTAATTTCTTATGAAGATAGGTTATATTTCATTCTTCCACCGATTGAATACTTGGGATTAATTAATAATTAAGTAGATAGGGTTACAGAATAAACGTGACACAAGGGTGAATTAGGTAAATAACCTCGCGGAAAAATAATAATAGGTTCTAGTCTGGACTATCTACATACTCATGTCAAAATCAAAGTTATTTTATTTTGCATGGGCACTCGTAGGGCGTCAGGGGTTGGTGCACGGTTCGAGTTGGTTTCCTGTGGAGAGGGGACGGCGGGAGGCTAATTTAATTGATCAATAGTATTCATAAAAGTATTTGTTGTTGTACATGCGTTATTCTATTCAACTGTTATTTTATTCAACGCCTGAGTGTCTATGTTGTTTCACAGAATACAGAAAGAGATTGTTTATGATCAGCAGTTTGTCAAAAGGGGGTATTCAGGGTGGCTACAATATAATATCATTTTTATTTTTTGAAATTGATAAACGAAAAATAAAAGAAAAAAATGTATGATAGATAGTTTTGATTGTTGTAAGCAGCGTAAATGCAATGAGGAGATTGAAATTTAGTAACATTTGCTGTGGTTGACACCAGATGGGTGACCAAATAAATGTTATTTTGAGTAGCTGTAGGTAATTATTTCAAGGATAGGGCCGAGTCACAATACTAAAATGTATACTGTGACTTTACGCCAAATAAGTAAGCAAAATGAAGTCAGTTCTTTTTACATGATAGAACAGGATTAAACAACACTGGTTGTAAGTAACTTACTCTCTCCTACCTTCTTTATGAAATTGATTTTTTTGGTATTTGAAGTTCTCTGTGTCAGAAGGAAAGTTTATACAAAATATGAATTCATTAATTATTTAATGTGGCAAAATTACAATATTTATCAATCAATCAATTCATTATTTCAGGCAAACTTGGCCCATACAAATAAAACACTTACATACTTTAACAATAACTATAAATATACTAATACATAGAATATGCAAGCAAGCAATTGATTGTAGTATTAAAGTAATACAATAAAATTTTGATTGTACTTTATTCCATTATTTCACAGTTCTATCTTTGGGGAGGGCTGATGAATTTTATTGTTTTAATACCTATCGTATCTATAAGGAAAGTAATGTAAAGACAATTATGGATCATGATAATGAGCATTCTGGTATTACCTACACATCTTTAACTTTTTAAAATGAATTGATGTATTACTACTCAATGTGATCTATATGGAAAAATACAAACACACCATGTGCCATAGAAAATACAAACATTAATTTAAATTGCACTGAGCTGAACATAAATTATAAAGTTGGTTTTTCTTACATTTGTCCCCACCAGTGATTTATAATATAATACATTTTTTAACTAGAAATAAAAGATATTTTTTGGAATTATATCCAATTGGAAATATACATACGAATTTCGGATTTCCATAAAATTGGAGAATTGGCCAACTAGGTAGATATTCATATTTTCTTGGTGAGTTTTCATTGAATTGGAAGCTATAACCATGAATTTGGGTTCTATTTAATTGAAATTATTCAAGTGATCTTTTATTAAATTAAAGGAATAACAATAATGATAATACCATATAAAAATACATTTCACTAAATTAAAATCGAGTTGTGGGACGAGTGAATGATTTGGTTGATCGAATGAGATGTTTTGGGTTCTTTTAAATAAGAGGTACTTCAATATGGATATAACTTTCATTAAATTTAAGTTACATCGGACGTTCATTAAATTGAATGTAAAGAACATGGACAAAAAAAGTACATTCCATATACACATACATAGTAAATAATATTGAATATTGAAAATAGAAAAATGATTTAATACGTAGTTTTTAACCTCTCTGAACTCGTCTGAATAGTTCTTTTTTATATTACACACAAAAAACATCGTAAAATGGGACGCGTTACTTGTTTGACAATGTGTCATTGTCTATGTCAAATGTCAATGTTATGTTATGGCAGTCCTGTGTTTGTGTTTTGCGATTATTTTCTAATATATTTGACCCCTGCTTATTTCAACGGACTGATACCTTCTACGGGTGGTAGTAGTAGGTATTACCTTGCTATTAATACTGGACTCTGATTTACATTGCGTTTTGGATTTGTTTTGTGGATCAATATGTGGTGCATCAACTGCGGAATAGCCATGCAAAGGTTGCAGAGGCATCTCATATCCTCGCTTCCTGCACACAATCAAACAAGACTTTCGCATTGGATAACCAATGCTCAAACCCAGGTAAGGAGTTGGACTAGAAAAAACTTAACCTGATTTATTTTTATATAATTCTGGTATGCGAAGTCTTACAGTGCATCTTATTTTCAGTTGCCTCTTGATACATTTATTTGTCATCCATGCTTATTATTATTAAACACCGAAGCTGGTGAACACAAGAGACTACTGGGGCATAACATGGTTTGCCTTGGTTGTGGCAAATCAGTGAGGAAAATAAGACACCATAATGTCAGTATGGAGTGTCCATTGCTGGCTGTTCTATTATCACAAAATACTTTTTATGTGGTAAGCATTTTGTTTTTCATTATAAATACCTAGTTGTATTAATCTATAATAAAAAAATTGGCCAAGTGCGAGTCGGACTCGCCCATGAAGGGTTCCGTAGTAACTATAATAAATATAATAAACATTTTATATTAAAAAAAAAACAAAAAAAAACAAAAACCTTACAAATTCACGCACAATGGTCTCGTGCAGAGACTAAGTGCGGAAACCTAACTACAGAAGAAGAAGAAGAAGAACCTTACAAAGGACATCCTCCATTTTGGTCCAAATTCGAAAATGGCGGCCAAAGAAAAAAAATACAATATCTTGTTAGAACGTGTTCTCCTTAACATTTTTATTACTATTAATATATATTATAACTATATATATACTTAATTATAGCAGTACAATTCTTTTTTTAAATTCATTTCATAGAAAATGTGTGATAAAAAAAATGAACTCAAATAAAAGCGAGGGCAATGGTCCCACAGTTTTGGTGCCATAATAAGAAATGTTAAGAAGAACATGTTCTAACAGAATATCGTATTTTTTTTCTTTGGCCGCCTTTTTAAAATTTGGACCAAAAATGTATGGAACGTGGATGATGTCCTTTCTTAAAACTAGCTTATTCACAATTTTTACAACTACACCAAATAACTTTGTTTTAGAAAATATACTGTATCTCAAAAACTGCTGACTCGATCTTGTTCAAACCAATTTTGGTTGAAAGTTTACATTAAGATCTACAACATATGGTTTTTCTAGATTTTTCACTTCATTATTATAGAAGTTAGAGGGGGGGGACACATTTTACCACTTTGGAAGCGTATATCTTTTAAACGATTAACTTTATGAAAAAGTCATTTTAGAAACCTTAATTTCATTTTTAAAGACCTGTCTATAGATACCACACACGTAGAGATTTCATGAAAAGAAAAAATTTCAGTTTCAGTTCCATGTATGGGGAGCCCCCTTTATTTTAAATATTTTTTTAAATTTTCACTTAAAGTCGGAAAGCGGTTCACAGAATACATCTACTTACCAAGTTTTGCATGTATAGTCCTAATAGTTTCGGAATAAAATGGCTGTGACATACGGACGGACGGACAGACAGACAGACGGACAGACATGTCGAAACTATAAGGGTTCCGTTTTTTGCCATTCGGCTATGGAACCCTAAAAAATGAGCTTTCATACTATGTATGTATGATTGTTATATCTATGTTTAATGTATTTTTCATCTTTAACATAATATACTTGCCTAAAGTAAGCATGTGTAACATAGTACTGCTCATCTTACTTTATAGTAATCACATCTCTTTGTGTTTTCAAGTACTATGTTATCATAGAGTCTGGCTAACAAAAGCGTGACCTGAGAAAACGCGGCAAATTCAAAAAATCTTTATGTGGTATTACTGACTATAGTAGGAGAAAAACGTTTTGATACTTGGAAATTTTATGTATTTACGACAATCAATTTGTATAATAGTTGTTTACGAACTTAATTTCTAATTTAGGGATAATACCACATAATGTTTTTAAAGACTCCGTTTGGTGTCACGGAACCTTGACTGTCATGGGTTGAATAAAAAAACAAATGCGTAGATTTATTTACATAATATTTTGTTTAATTGTATAATTTGTTTAATCAACTACAGGCGTTTTGAGTATGATAATTATTTAATCATCGTACTCAAAATCTGATCCCAAAAATTCAACCACTAAGGATTCTTCTGTACCAGTGGAGTCGTCATAACCTACACTTATTATGAATTTTTCCATGATTTGTCTTTTCCAATCTTCTGCAGTTATTCGGCCAAATGTGGTTTTTATCAGTGTTTCTGTTTCTTTTACGGGCAGATTAATGTTTTTTTTTTGCCACCATACGCTAAGCTGAGCTCCATATAAGATCAATCGGGTTGAGATCGCAGTGGTAAGGTGGCAATCTCAGTACCTCATGGCCGCATTGTTTCAAAAGTTCGTCAGATACGTACAAGGGCTCGGGTTTATGTTTGTTAACTAAACATAAAAATTCTTCTTTTGTTAGGCAATCTTCGTAATTTATTCTGTTGTACAGTGTGGTAGCTCACATTATTCATCACAATGACACTGGGCTCATTCAAATTAGGTATCAATTTTTCTTTTAACCATTTATTGAAGTTTTCGGCATTCATGTCATGGTGGTAGTCGTACTGAAATCTAACAGTGCATTTGGTACAAACCTAGTTTCAGAGCCAGCATGTACTACAATATATCTTTTCCCTGTGGAGATATGTTACAGCGGGCTTGATTGCGGGGAAGCACTCGTTGTTGGACCTTACCATGACATTTTAGGCTTATAATTTTTGTGTACATAAATATATTTCATCTAAATAGATGATTGGTGTTCCTTCCGTTCGTTTGGCAGCAATTTCTCGTAGATAACGATGTCTCCAAGCAGCAATATCAAAACTTTTGACAAGAACCATTCGTTCATTTTTATTTTTCTTCAACTCATACCCATTAGCAATTAATATTTTACGTAGATTTTCTCTGCATCCACTAACTATAGCCAATGCTAGAATGTAATTCTTACAACAATGTTCGCAATTTCGGAACCTCCTTTCTCACAATATAAAATTCATTGATTTTATTTCTTATTGCATCAATATCAAAACTGTCTAAATCCGACACTGAGCTTTTGTGAGGGCGTTTTTTTCCTGGAGTGCTCCACATCCCTTCATTCACAGACCCTTCCTATTTAATTTTTTTTAGTGTTGTGACACCAACCACTGCAAAACAAAGAATAAAATGCATATTAAGAAATTAAGGTATCCAAATAGTTTCATAATATCAAATAACACAACTTTGTGAAATGGAACAATCAAATAAAACATTCTTAACCGTAACATACATACCAGTTTATGAAGATATTTCTTCTAAGAACTTAGTCTGAGTTTCTATTAAAGATTTTGTCTCTAAATTTGCTAACGTTTCAACATGGTTTTTAACTTCGCAGATTCCTTGAATATCTCCAATATTATCTATAAAGATAAGAAGAAGTATCATAATATCGTAAATATATCTAATAATCAGCCACCAAGGATCAATATTACAAATTCGTACTAACCTAAAAAATCTGAGATCGCATGTAAACATTGTTGTTTCTCTTGGAAATCAATTTCTTTCTCTTCTTGTTTTTGTTTAAACTTTCTGATCATAGTATGTAGCAGCTTTCGCACGTTACTTTTTATTGTTTTACCCATGTTATAGCGATTATTGTTGAATATTAATTGTCTTTACAAACTACTGACAATTGTAATCACAGACTTTGACAACTTAATAATGTTGCCATATTAAACCTTTAAAAAAACTCCAGGACACGCTTTCGTTAGCCAGACTCTAGTACTTGAAAACATAAAGAGATGTTTAAAAATATACACTTGTTACTAACATTATTAATTAGTATTAATTAAACATAAGAATTATCTAATGATTGAATGAATTTATTATTGTGTTTATTTTCAGCCCTCAAGAAACAACTGTTTGCCATGTGTGTTGGATGCGAGCAAATAGACGGGCAGTGCATGACTCATCACGAGACATGCAGGAATTGGCTTCGGATAATGATGCAGCACCCCTAATGTTAGCCAAGTTGCTAGCCCACCAGAGCCACCACCGTTGCGGCCTGTTCAAAGAGGGCCACTTCAAAGGGAAAGTAATACCATATCATTACCTACCTATAAGCGAGCTTTAATTACATATGTCCACTGTATATTTCAGCAATGCAGAAACAGAATGGTACATTTGGTCCCGCAATTCCTTAAAAGACAGCTTTTGCAGGAACATAGTTTCTATGTTTCTCGCAGCTGTAGAGTGTGTGAAACACATTTGTACAGCGATCAGTGGCATTTATTACCTCAAATGAATGAGACACATTCTACATTTAGTGCTATCCATATAGAAGACAGCTAATATTTTGAACTTTGAAAATGTCTCAGAAATGCCAAACCGTTTTTGCCATTATTGGACGGGTCTTACAGTACCCCAGTTTTTAATTCTGTATAATCTTTTACCTCCTATAAATGTTAAGCAAACTAAATGCGCTTTAGCTATTTATTTAATAAAATTAAGAACAGGCGAGAGTAATAGACGCTTGGCAAGTCTTTTTGATATACCTAGGTCAACATTGGAACTGATAATGAAAAAAGTTAGGTTGTGTCTCAATGAGCATTTAGTAATATTGGTAGTATATTGGCGTTCATACTTCGGTGAACATGTTTGGGATAATGGTATCTATGTTGTTGAAGCGTGTCTGGAATTGGAACACTCCCAAGAAATGATAATACGGGTTGGTGGAATTATTTATTAAGAGGACGTATTAAGTCTCGTCATGTTTCCCAGAGAATTTATTTTTCCTATGTTTTGTTTGACACTGATTATAGGGTACTATTGTAATTGCCTTGTAGGGAACAGGACTGTTGGCTGTTGTTGTCACATTATGACAATTATCTGGTACCTTGGTTGGGCAAGACACCAAAACAATATCCAAGCTCCAGCAGCAATTTTTAGACAACATATTACTAACAATTCAAGAATATTAAAATAATGTAACAAAAAGCCAATCGTTCTCGAAAACCATAATCACAATTCATCATTTCAGCCGAAAAACGTCACTGCTGGACATAGGCCTCCCTCAAAAGGGACCTCCCTTTTGAGGGAGGCCTATTTGCCATAATCGCCACGTTTGGCAGACGGGTTGGCAATCGCAGTATGGTGGTAAAATGCATAGAGAATGCAGCTGCCCATTCTCTAGTAAGTCCCTTAGTTGCCTTCTACGACACCCACGGGAAGAAATGGGACGGTGCTATTCTATTATGTCCGGTACCACACGCACGGAATAGTAATCACAATTGTAAAATAATAATAAATAAATCTAATATTGTATTTTTTTAACAAGTCTGGTTATGTTTAAAGCAGTTATTTATGTAATTAGTGAAGCCCTATATTTACACTTAATCCAGGTTAGTGTATTGGTGAAATAAAAATGCTCTGTTTTATCCAAGCTGGTTGATTGACCTCCCTAGGTCTCTTTAATAACACTATCGCTTTTGCTCTAATGTATATTATCTTCGTAAGCATTTAAGATATAATAATTATAATATGTCAAAATATTTTTATATATATTCTCTAATAAATAAATAATATTTTTTACTTTTTGGTTTTATTCTGTGTTTCCCTCGTTGGTCTAATGGTCGCAAGCGCTACTGCTGAGCATGAGGTCCTGAGTTCGATTCCCAAGTCGAGCAAAGTGATATTGGGTTTATTCATCAGGAATTTCTCATTAGCAGCCCAGAGTCTAGATTTGTGCCTGATTGATGGAAACAGACTCGCCCCCTATTACATGGTACTCAAAATAACTCATGAAATGTGGGTGTACTATGGGTACACCTCTGCCCAACCCATCGGGGAATACAGGCGCGATGTTATGTTAATGTTTGTTATTATTGTAAGATTTGTTGAGACTATTACCCAGTTTAATAAATATTAGTCAATATTCAGTTTAAAATCCTTCATATTTTATGTGACCATTACTTTGTTTATTGGTTTAATACTAAAACTATATCAGTTATATGCAATAATTCACAACTGTTCTCTATTTTAAAGCGCCTTTAAGTTTTTAATAGCGAAATTATAATCTATACACCTTATTGTTAGCGATCTGATTAAAAGATTTGATGAAACTGTTTTTTGTCTAGTCTGGGGTAATGACAAGTTTTCTGAGTTTTTTATTTATAGCAGATTAATGAGTCAATATTCACGAATATAAAACACCAAAAATCATTAGTGTACACTAAATTCGATAACTATGCCGACGTCCATAGAAAAATTGGCAATATCCTTTGACTTTCATTAAATTGAAGGTACATCGGACGTTCATTAAATTGAATGTAAAGACTTTCATTAAATTGAAGGTACATCGGATTTTCATTAAATTGAAGGTATTATGGACTTTCATTCAATTGAAGGTACACACATCAAAAGTGTCTAGGGATCAAGCATTTTTATGCGGATTTCTTGAGATTGAGATGTGGCTTTGTAATAAATTTATGATTTTATAAATTTATATGGATCCTTTTTGGTGCATTTCATAATTTGAAACAGGAACTGTTAATCAAATTCGAGTAAAAGATGAAAATCAGCTGTCAATATTTTCCCTATAAAAACATACAACGCATTGAAGACATTATTAGTGCTACTGTTTCCCTACTACTGATTAAAACCAACGTTATTATGGAGCGGCGACGTCATTTAAGCAGGGAAGAAATGCTCAGAGCCGTGGGAATGATAGAAGCTGGTTCCCGGCAACGTACTGTGGCTTTAGCTCTGAATACAAGTCAGAGTGTTATCAGTCGACTTTGGACACGTTACCGAAGCACTGGTACGGTGGCTGAGCGCCATGGAGGACGGTATCGCTGCACCACACGGAGACAAGACCGATACATTCAAATCTTAACTCGAAGAGCTCCAACAATAACCGCCATGATGTTAGCCGTGAGGCTTCATCACTCTTCAGGGAACTTAATTAGCGACCAAACAGTCAGAAACCGCTTGCATGAAGTGAACCTTCATTCCCGAAGACCGCTACGGGTACCACCTATGGCAATGCACAATCGTAGGATTCGATATCAATGGGCTCTTGAACACAGAAATTGGGCAGAAGAACAATGGCGTTTCGTGTGCTTTTCTGATGAGTCTCGTTTTGGTATGAGACCGGATACAAGACGTATACGACACTGGAGAACCCCTGGACGCCAACAGCGATTAAAATCCTGCCAGGAAGTCCATCCTTATAGTGGTGGAACCATCATGGTATGGGCGGGTATTTGGATCAGAGGCAACCTCAACGCTCAAATTTATGCTGAGACGATTGTATCTGACGTCATCGTTCCTCTACAAGTGCAAATCGGTCCCTTATTTCAGTTAATGCATGATAATGCACGACCGCACACCGCAAGAGTTGTAAGACAGACTCTCGCCGCAGCTAACATCAATGTCCTGCTCTGGCCTGCTCAGTCGCCAGACTTGAACCCGATTGAGCATGCATGGGATATGCTACAGAGAAGAGCTCTGCCGAATATGGAGGGTATCCAGTCGCAAGAAGACCTTTTTTTGTTGTTGCAACGAACATGGGCGGCCATTCCACAGCGTGATTTGGATGAACTCATTTTGAGTATGCCAAACCGATGTTCTTATGTTGTTAGTGTTCGCGGTAGAAACACGGATTATTAATTGTTTAAGTTACCCAATAAAATTTTAAAGAAAACTGTTATTTCAGTCTTTTTTTCGAACTTTAATGTTAGTGGTTCAAATGTCAAAAATCCCTTTATTAGGAAAATGGCAAATTTCTTTATTAATGCAAAGGTGACTTGGTTTATCGTTACTGTGACAAACGAAAACACTTTATTTGATGAATCCTTAAAGAAAATTTTAATTAATATCAATCAGGAGAAAAGTTATTGCAAAAATATATGTTGATCCCTAGACACTTTTGATGTGTGTATATCGGACGTTCATTAAATTGAATGTATGTTTGACTTCCATTTGATTGGATGCTGCCGAACTACCTCCGTGGTTTGGTGGTTTAGGCGTTTGCCTTGTGACCCGGTGGTCGTGGGTTCAATTCCCACGGGAAGCATACTTGTAAAGTTATTTCCAGTTTGGCTAGGACATTGCAGGCCTGAATCACCTAAATGTCTGATAAAAAGATGGTTCCGTGCTTCGGAAGGCACGTATAAGCCGGTGGTCCCGGTCGCCAAATGGCGGTCGTCAAAATAGACCACATCAGGGGCCCTTGAGGCGGTCTAGAAACTCTGAAACTAGGGTGTATGGGGTCGTTAGACCTTACTACCCACACGAGGATATTTCAAACTCCATAAAGGAAGGAGCAACTTTATTTGTACTAGAGAAAACGCTACTTCAAAAAAAAAAAAAAAATTGCCGTGAGAAAGCGCTGAACCAACGGATGATGTACATGTTTTCGAAGTTGGAATCAATAAATTGGACAAGTAATTCCTTCGGAAACAAAATAAAATATATAAAACGACACTTTTCATCCTATCAAGCATATATAGAGATAGGTGAAAGTTTACAACATTAAACTCGGAGACCAACGGAAAAATGAAATTTGATAGACCGGAAGAACATAATATTTTTGCTTGTTAGTGCATATTACACATCACAAACTTCTGTCACTTTTTATTTTTATCCGTGAGAATCTGTAATAGGCTTTAAGTTACGTATATTGCAATTAATGCATATTAGCCATTGGTTCTCCTTTTCAATTAATAAATAAAATAAATATACATTTGGGAAGTATCTGTCATTGGAATTGAGGAAGAAGATGTTGACAATAGTAGCTTTAAAAATTGACAATTACCAAGTGAAAAGCTGTGCAAGAATAGAAAAGACAAACACCAACGAATTTAATGCTATAGGTAGAGACAAGGAAAATCAAGACGGAAATGACAAAGGAAATAAGATATCGAGCAAAAAAGGAGCATCAAGTGCACTAGAGGTAGCACTTTAGCACATTTGACTCAAGAATATTCGTGTTCAGTAAATGGAAATATATTTATATATTATAATAGTTGTGGAAAACGTGTGTGGTTTTTATAAAAAAAAATAGATACAGCAAAATAACAAAAGAACTATAACAAAAGACAATGGAAGGAAACTACAGCAAATTCCCTAGAAGATAAACAAGAGAATAATTTACAAAATCAAAAGTTTGAGAAGGACAGAGTAAGAGAAGATTATTGGCAGAGCGCAGACTTTTAGCTTGTGAAGAACAAAAGTTGAAAACGAAATTGGAGTTGGAAATTAACCAAATCCAAACAAATAAAGAAACAAAGAAATCATTTCCTAAATTCAAGGACACCATTGTTAAGCAGAGGGCCGAGGTTTACTAAAGATGGGAATCAGACTTTCAGTCCACTTTGCAAGTATACCGCTATGATGTTGAATACAAAAGGGAAAGGGTATGGAGATAGGAAAAGAAGATTAAAGTTCATGGCAGGTGACAAAGTCCAAAGGAAAGAATTAGGAAAAACAAATAAGCTGTTTAATCCACACATGTAGTTGGAAAAACTGTAGGTAGTGATGTTATAATACGGAATGAAGAAACGAGACAGAAGCTACGAAGGAATGTGATATTCCGAAAGCGAGAATGGAAATATATACAAGACGAGAAAATATCAAGGGATAACTCAATCGACAATGAGTAAAACAATATGATTAAAAATAAAAGATATACGTCAAACCTGGATAAGTGAGAAAACTCTATAAGTGAAAGTAATAGCCAGGACCCATCATTTTAAGCTCCCAAAACCTCTATTAGCGAGAAACAGAAACCTCTGTAAGAGAGAGTCGTTTTTCCCTCATAGACCTCCGTAAGTGGTGGTAGTGGTGGTGGCACTTATCTATACCTCTATAAGCAACAGTCGAGCTTTATTTACAAATTTAATATGTGCTATTTTATGACTCATTCTTAACTTTCGTGGAACTTCCTACCATTGTTTTTGTATTCTCGTCAATATCGTACCTATTCTATTTCGTGGAACTAAATAATGTTGTTATTTTATCGCATTCTTTTCAAATGGACACGTGTGCCTGTGTACCGTCCTGTTTGTCGGACTTACTCAGTTTATAGTTATCAATTGCGAAGGAAAGTTCTGTTCTGCATCATGTCAAAACGGAAAATTAAAGTACTGTCATTAAATGATAAACTTAAAATAGTGAATGCGTTTGAATCTGGAAAATCACGAAATGAAATTCAGAGGGAATTTAATTTACCAGAATCCACCTATTATAAAATCAAAAGACTATATAGTCTGAGTGTTCTGATGGACATGGAAATATTAAGAGGGCTAGAGTTTCTGAATTTCCCAATATCGAATAGTGCCTTTTGGAATGGATAAAACAAACTCTCGATAAGAATATTCCCATTATTAAATATTAATATATTATAGTAGAATATTTACCACATTCGTACTTGCTGTGACTTGTTATTGCTGCGTACCCCTATAAGAGAGAAACGCTACCCATGTACCTGCATTAGCGAGAAACTCGGGTTAGTGAGAAACCTCTATAAGCGAGAATGAGATTGTGCTCCCTTGAACTCTCGCTTATCCAGGTTTGACTGTACTTAAAACTAATAGAAATAGAGCATAATTAAAAATATAAATTCAATTGAGGTATAAACCTATGTAAACTAAATTATTCTGTAACAGTGATTGTAAATGAGGATTCAGAATGTCAATTAATTAAAAATTGTTAAAAAGGAAGGGATGTAGTGTTTGTATCTATGCAATAGATACTATACGCTGTCTCACGTACCACTCGAGAGGGGGCTAGCTGTCAAAATGAGTCGGGTGACGAACGCGGTACGAGCCGGGACGGCGCCTGCGCTCTGAGAAGTGTGTAGTAGTGAGCCAGTGATAGTGTAGTGTTCTACCTGAAGGACCCATGGGTTCTACAACTATTAAAAATTCTAGTGGCAAAATATTGGATCTAGCTTTAAGTAACTGTGAATGTTCTGTTTTTCCTGATTGATGTAGCAGTAACAAAATTCTATGATAAAATCTTTAGCATAATTAAAGCAAATGTTCCACTTATTAATTCAAAATCCCCAAGATTTCCGGTTTGGTTTTCACGTTCACTGATACATATTTATAAAAACAAGGCAAAAGCTTGGGTTAAATGGAAGTTGTATAATAATATCATAGATTATGAACAATATTCACTATATAGATCTAGATTTCACGCCAAATGCAAATCCTGCTACAAGAAATTAGGTAAGCGTGCTCCATCTTCGATCACATCATCACTTACCATCAGGTGAGATAGTGGTCAAACGCGAACCTATTTTCAATAAAAAAAAGAAAAAGAAATATATGGAATCTGTTGAAGACAGTATTCAAAATAACGTAAAACCGTTTTGGACGTACATAGCCTAACGAAAATCTTCTACTGGTATGTCTTCTGATATGAAACACAAAGATAAACACACTAATGATCCCGAAGAAATATGTAACTTTTTTTCTGACTTCTTTAATTCAATCTAAGATGAACCTTCATGTAAAGGTAATGTGCCATTGAATGAGAATTCTTCTGATCACGCTTCCCTTATTTGTAAGATAGATCTAGACATGAATGAGATATTGAAAGCTATCAATACTTTAGATTCAACGAAGGGTCCAGGTCCTAATGGTCTCCCCATCATCTTCCTAAAAGCTATTGCAAAGAATATTTGTTTGCCTTTATATATACTTTTCAATAAATCACTGTCACAAGGAGTTTTTCCTGAGGTCTGGAAGAGCGCAATCATAACTCCAATTCACAAATCGGGTTCTAAGCAAGATGTTGGGAACTATCGCCCCATATCCATCATGTCAGCCATACCGAAGCTTTTTGAGAGATTGGTCCATGATAAAGTATATCCTGTTCTTCAT
The DNA here is from genome assembly GCA_943138885.2 of Tholera decimalis. Lineage (NCBI taxonomy): Eukaryota > Metazoa > Arthropoda > Insecta > Lepidoptera > Noctuidae > Tholera > Tholera decimalis. Next base: position 27,733,091 of record OW964559.2, read on the forward strand.
CATAATATAATCCAGGACCAACACGGATTCGTAAAAAAAAGATCAACTACCACCAATTTGGTGGCCGCCTTCATGGATTATTTATTCAATTATATGGATTCCGGTATTCAAGTAGACGCCATTTATACAGACTTCCGAAAAGCGTTCGATAAAGTTGATCATAAGCTGCTTCTAAAAAAAATATCTTAACGGCATACGCGGTGATTTACTCCGATGGTTCTCTTCATATATTTCAAACAGATCTCAGAGAGTTGTAATTAATGGTTTTAGATCAGTCAGAGCTGTTAGTGCGACTTCTGGTGTGCCGCAAGGATCGATTCTGGGACCCCTTTTATTCATCCTATTTTTATTAATGATACTGACACTTGCTTTCGTGATTCCAAAGTCCTACTCTATGCTGATGATCTCAAAATATATAGGCCCATAAGAAATGTGCACAATAGTGTTTTATTGCAGGAAACTAATAAGTTCTTGTATTAGTTTCACGAAAAATAAGAATCTTGTCAGGTATCCTTATTCCTTACATAATACACCACTTTCCAGAGTATCCCTCATTCGAGATCTTGGCATCCTTCTCGACGACAGACTTCACCTTGATACACATATTAACAAAGTTGTGAACAATGCCTATAGGATGTTCAGCTTTGTAATGCGATCTGCGAAAGAATTTGTGCGCCCTACCACCTATTTATACCTCTACAAATCGCTAATAAGATCTCAGTTCGAGTATGCAGTGCCAGTGTGGAATCCCTTCTACAATAAATATTCTGCACAAATCGAAAGGGTTCAAAGGAAATTCTTAAAAGCCATGCACTACCGTTGTTTCCGCACATTTTTATCAAGTGATCAATTACTTAGAAAATATAAATTAATTGAATTAAAATCAAGACGAACTGCTTGAAACAGTATTCTTCTTTGATTTATGTAACAATGTGTATGACCAAAATAAGATATGTTACACATTTCCTAGGACAACAGTTCGCCGCCGTGTATGTGAACATCCCATGTTTACAGTGACGCCTTGTCGCACTAAAGCAGGTGAGCGGTCACCTATCCGCCGTTTAAGTAAAAATATAATGAATATTTTCATCACATTGACATGTTCCTTCTTTCTGGTGCTCAATTCAAAGATAGAGTGCTTAAGACACCGAGTCAATAATCAATGGTTGGTAAATAACACAATTAATTTAAAAAAAAATTGGCCAAGTGCGAGTCAGACTCGCCCATGAAGGGTTCCGTAGTAACTATAATAATATAATATGTATATTTATTTGACGAATAAAAAAAACCTTGAAAATTTCTTAAAACTAGCTTATTTACATTTTCAAAACTACGCTAAATAACTTTGTTTTTCATAGGGTTTGTATGAATTACAAAGTTATATTTGCGGTTTTAGACAATATGCTTTATCTCAAAAACTGCTGACCGGATTTCGTGCAAACCAATTTTGGTTGAAAGTTTACATTAAGGACGCATTTACGTTTTCTCGCAAATATCAATGTTTTTCTGGTACCATTTTGATACATAAGGAGTTAAAATGTTGACAATGTTATGGTATTAATTTCAAGATAATTTATTCATCTCCACATTGAATGCATTACAATTACACAGTCCTATACATCTTTTTCACACAAATACGTTTTTATCGCCGCAATAATCGTAGAAAATTACAAAAAATGGGGTCTGAATACGTACCTGTAAGCCAAATCTGGAGCATATTCTTAACTTCAAAATAACAAGAAATTATAGCCTATGTATTTATCTATACGCTAAGCTAATTATTTTGAACATACATAAAAAACTTTATGATTTATGAGAAAAATAAAATCGGTCTCAAATTTCTTCATACATTTTTCAACCGAACGCACGGCTCCGACCGTCATTCCGCGCTGAGACGCGCTCGTGAACACAGGGGTGTATCGCTTTCCTCGAAAAAATAAATACGTCGAAACCTTATAATAAAAAGAGTGGCATCTTGTATACTATGACTAAAATACGTTGATGCTTTTTCGTACCGAAACAAAAGTAAGAAAGAGAACCATACCTATTTTTAGAATTGGATGGATATTGGTTAATGAACCTAGCATGAAACAACAATTTTTTTTTTAACCGACTTTCATATAAGGAGGTTTCGCAATGGGGCGTGCAAGTGAAAGCTAATCGCAGATGGCGCCACCACCGTAAGAACCTTTGTCACTGTCAGTGTTAGTTAGAATGTGAGATATTATATAGTTATCTGTATTATCTATGGTTATCTGTGGTAATATTTTTTATTTTCATTTCATTGATTTTAATTGCTTTCTGTACAATTTTCCGATTAAAGAACATAATACATGTTCTTTAATCGAAAAATTCTCAATAACTGTCTCTAATTTAGGAATTCATTACTGTTCCATAGAGAAACTGCTTTGATATTGGTAAGTGTGCTACTAGCGCCACTTTGACAATTGCACGCCCCATTCGACCGTATAAATGTTTTTTTTTCATTAAGTATCTTAAAGAACCACAAATAAAGGAAGGTCTAGAGTTGATCTGACGATGGAGCCTTTCATCAGATTGACTCCTGACAGTCGAGGGAACTCCTCAACGATTTACAGCAGTAACCTTTTGTTTGGGCTTGATTAATTTGAATTGACCAGAACTTTACACCTAGATAGTTTGTGACTGTCATTAGAGGTCTGATGATGAAGACGAAGGACAGTTAAGGGAACTCCTCAACGGTTTACAGTAGCTACATTGTGTTTGGACTTAATCTATGCTAATATTATAAAGCGGAAAAGTTTGTTTGTTTGTTTGTTTCGCGCTATCTTCGAAAGTACTGGGTGGATTTGGATGCAATTTGGTATGGAAGTAGCTTGAAGCTTGAGGAAGGTTATAGGCTACTTTTTACGCAACTGCAAAAAAGGAGAGTTATGTTTTTACCGTGATAGAATCCACGGGAGCGAAGCCCCGCGTGAGTACTAGTTCATTTATATTGATGAGAACTTTGCACCCATATGGGTTATAAGTGCTATTACAGGTCTGATGATGGAGACCATAGACAGTCTAGGGAATTCCTCAACGATATACAACAGTTACCTTTTGTTGGGCTTACTTCATACGGTTCAATATGCCAAAATGTTCAGTTCGTACAAAAACTAAAAACTTGGCCAAGTGCAAGTCAGACTCGCCCATGAAGAGTTCCGTAGTAACTACACCAAATAACTTTGTTTTTCATAGTGCTTGTATGAATTACAAAGTTTTATTTGCGGTTTTAGAAAATATGCTGTATAATATTATAAAGCGGAAAAGTTTGTTTGTTTGTTTGCTTGAACGCGCTAATCTTCGAAAGTACTGGGTGGATTTGGATGCAATTTGGTATGGAAGTAGCTTGAAGCTTGAGGAAGGTTATAGGCTACTTTTTACGCAACTGCAAAAAAGGAGAGTTATGTTTTTACCGTGATAGAATCCACGGGAGCGAAGCCCCGCGTGAGTACTAGTTCATTTATATTGATGAGAACTTTGCACCCATATGGGTTATAAGTGCTATTACAGGTCTGATGATGGAGACCATAGACAGTCTAGGGAATTCCTCAACGATATACAACAGTTACCTTTTGTTGGGCTTACTTCATACGGTTCAATATGCCAAAATGTTCAGTTCGTACAAAAACTAAAAAATTGGCCAAGTGCAAGTCAGACTCGCCTATGAAGCGTTCCGTAGTAACTACACCAAATAACTTTGTTTTTCATAGTGCTTGTATGAATTACAAAGTTTTATTTGCGGTTTTAGAAAATATGCTGTATCTCAAAAACTGCCAACCCGATCTCGTTCAAACCAATTTTGGTTGAAAGTTTACATTAAGGATCACAGCATATATTTTTTGTATAATTTTTCACTCCATTATTATAGAAGTAAGAGGGACACATTTTACCCCTTTGGAAGTGTATATCTTTTAAACGATTAACTTTATGAAAAAGTGGTTTTAGAAACCCGTATGTCATTTTTAAAGACCTGTCTATTAATACCACACACGCATAAGATTCATGAAAAAAAATATATTTTCAGTTTCAGTTCCATGTGGGGTACATGGAACTGAAACTGATTTTTTTTTTTAATCATTTTTAATTTTTTTTCTTTAAATCGGAAAGCGGTTTACAGAATACATCCACCTACCAAGTTTCACATATATGGTCCTAACAGTTTCGGAATATAAAAACTTTTTATCAAAAAAATTAAACCGACTTCCAAAAACACTGTAAAGTGAAAAATAACTTTAATTTCGGTAGGTAGGCGGTGTCCGACTTCTGAAATTAGTTAGAAAGTAGACAAAGTATTGCTTTTCCCAATGCTGGGCCGTTAATTGTTGAGGAGTTCTCCTGGTACTTCACCATCAGCTTCACTTCATTATATGCATTGTGACGAGCATATTGTGCTTAATAACCATATTCAAGTAATCGAAGCGGAACCCATGAAATACTTCTTATTCCTACTTATATATTGAGTAGTTCCAATGGCCATCTGTGGTCTTCATCATCACATCCACTTCACAAATGGTGCTTTTCGAATGCAACTACACAAGTTACTATAAAATAAATACTCAAATCACTGTAGGTGTGCCTATAATATTTGAAGAGTTCCCTCGATTACTCCAAGATCCCATTATCAGCTCCTGACTTGGTGACAATGGGACCAATTTCGAAGTATACCCTTTCAAACAAAAAAAGAATTTTCCAAATTGGTTCAGCCGTCTTCGAGTAATCGGTGACCAAACATTAAAAAAAATATACGCGTCGAATTGATAACCTCCTCCGTTTTTTTCGTCGGTTGAAAATGGATGTGACATATAGACGGATGCACAAACAGACAGACAGACAGACAGACAGGCATGACGAAACTTCTTTATTTCTTATTAATTTTTTTATCACATATGAGTATATTATTTCCAAAGTCCCCTGGTACTCCTAATCGGGCGTCAAACACATTAATACAAAATTGAAACTAACATCTAATCAATAAGCATGTAACCCTTTGTAAACAATAAGTTACAACTTATGATCAAACAATATTAAAGAAAATATAATATTACCTTCAAGTATCAATATTAGTTAAGTAATGTATAAAATCGGGCGAACAATGGTTTGTAAGTGTGTGTGCGCGCAATGTTGTTGTGTTGCTACTAGAATACCTAAAATTGAGCGAGTGATAAACGTAAATGCGTCCTTAAGATCTACAGACATGTATTTTTTTTAGATTTTTCACACCATTATTATAGAAGTTAGAGGGACACACACACATTTTACTAATTTGGAAGCTTATATCTTTTAAACGATAGACTTTTTTTTTTCCTTATATTTATGCCATTTGTCCTTAGTGACATTTAGCACTGTTTGTGTCTTTTTTGTGAGTTTAGGCATGCTTGGTATACGCCCAATGGCATATCCACATCAAAACTAGGCACCATTGGGTGACTATCTTAGCAGGTCTTGCGGGCCTAATCTTTTAAGCCTCCTGAAAGTTTTTGTTTTCATCAGGTTTGATGCATTATATATACAGTATATTGGGATGTGATAGGATCCTTTTTTTGTAGGCATTGACTCTCTGTGTGATTTCTTCCTTGACTTGTTTTATGTTTAAGTCCCGATGTAGACGGTCATTTGTGATATACCATGGCGCATTTGTTATAATCCTTAGCATTTTAGATTGGAACCTCTGGAGTATATCTATGTTTGAATTGGCTGCTGTGCCCCAAAGCTGTATTCCGTATGTCCAGATAGGCATTATGATGCATTTATAAAGTCTAAGTTTATTTTCAAGTGAGAGTTTGGACTTTATGGACAATAGCCAGTAATGTTTTCTAAGCTGTAGGCTCAGTGCTTTTCGCTTGGTGAATATATGTTTTCTCCAGGTGAGTCGACGGTCTAGGTACAGACGCCAGCATATCAAGCTACAACAATCTGTCAAATTTCTTTAATAGATTTTCAACTTTATTGTTAAAGAAATTAGGTTCAAGGTTGACTGGGAAAATTTGACTGTTTCGGGTAGCTTCATGTGCTGGCGTCTGTACATTCCGAGATATTTAGCATCTTCAGCTTGAGGAATCTCAACATTATTCAATCTTACTAGCGGGCATGTGTCTCTCCTTGTTGTAAACGTGACGTGTACGGATTTAGTTTCGTTGGCCTTTATTCGCCATTCTTTCAGCCAGGTAGAAATGTCGTCTAAGCTTGTTTGTAAGATTTCTGACGCTTTGATTACATCTTCATGCACAGCTAGTGTAGCAGTGTCATCGGCAAATGTGCCCAAAACCACTCCTTCAGTGACTGGGAGATCAGCAGTGTAAAGAAGGTAGAGAATAGGTCCCATGACGCTGCCTTGAGGTACTCCCGCCTGAATCTTATGCAGTCCAGTTATTTCGCTGCCTTGCTTTACGAAGAAGTACCTATTTTCTAGATACGACTTAATGAATATGTAATAGTTGATTGGAAATGCTTTTCTAATTTTATATAGAAGTCCCTCGTGCCAGACACGATCAAAGGCTTGAGAAATATCTAGAAAGGCAGCAGAACAATATTTTTTTTCTTCATACGTCGCATGGATTTTTTCCACCAATCGATGAATCTGTTCTATGGTTCCATGACTTTCTCTGAACCCGAATTGGTGGTCTGGTAATAATGAGTTTTTATCTATTACCTGTCTTAGTCTTTTGATGAACAATGTCTCCAGCAGTTTTGAGAGAATAGGTAACAAGCTAATAGGTCTATATGACTTAACATCCGCTGAGCATTTTCCAGGCTTAGCTATCATAATAATTTGGGCTATTTTCCATTGAGGGGAATGTAGCCCTTTAAGATTATTGCATTGTATAAAGCTGTAAGGAATGTAATGCCAGCCTCGGGTAGTTCTTTTAATATTTTTCCTGTAATTAAGTCATACCCAGGTGCTTTGTGTTCATTAAGGTTATTAATTGTTGACTTTACTTCATTTTTGGAAATTCTTCTGAGTGGCAAGTCGAGTTGGTATGTTTGTTCTAAATATGCAGTTATTTCATCTTGCTTATTTCATCTTGACCCCAGAAGATTCTGGGGTCCTTGAGCGTCGTTGGGGTGAAAACTTTGCTTTCTTGACATCCGTTGGCCAGTATGTTGGCTGTCCAGTTGATATTACGTCAAGGTTCCTAGTCTTTAAGGCTTGGTATAGTTGACGTCCTTTTGTTGTTATTATCCGGGATCCCCAGTGTGTATGTTTAGCATTGTAGTCACCTCCAGCTAGAAACCTGTATCCCAATGTTTTAAAATACTTCACATAGTCTTCCATTTTAACATTGTGTTTGGGTGGGCTATAAACCGCTGATATTACTAGTGGCCCTTTCCAATCTTCAATAGTGACATTAGTTGCTTGTATTTCTTGGGTGCAGTAAGGACTATTTTCATAATGCTTTATATTCGACTTTATCAGTATTGCAGATCCTCCGTGCGCTTTGCCATCTGGGTGCATAGTGTGGTATAGTGTATATCTAGGTATTTTTAAATGACTTTTATTCGTAAAATGTGTTTCAGAGATAAGGAGCACGTCTACATTGTTTATTTCTAAAAACGGTTTCAGTTCCAAGACATGTTGTGACAAGCCGTTGGCATTCCAAACAACCATATTTAATTTATCGAATTTTGTGTAATTTTAGACATGAAGTTAAGTAGTAGGTTTGTCATTGATGTCATTTGCTGCATTAATTGTTTTAGCATATTTAGCATAACTTCTGTTTCGCTTGCCATTAGAGGGGCTTGAGTTGTTGATTGTGATTGGTAGTTTCGATTTGATTGGGCTGCTTGACTATATGTTATACGAAAGGGAACTTGTCCCGATAGTTCAGTTGATTGTTGTACCTGCTTTGTAGTTTTCGAGTTCGAAGACATCTTTGTACTTAATGGTGGATATTTAATTATTTGGAGCTCCTGATAAACGGCACATCCTTTATAATTAGCAGGATGATTGCCCTCGCACAGTACACATTTCACATTGTCTGATCTTCCCTTTCTTTCGCAGCTAGTAGACATGTGATCTCCTGCACATTTAATACACTTGGGTTTTCTATGGTAGTATCTTTTGGTGTGACCGTATTGTTGGCTGTTAGCACATTGTGGGATTTCTCGTTTTGGCCGTGGTGGTTCAAATGTGCATCGAAAGTGCAAGAGACTTTTTACTTCATATATTAGTTTATTATTAACTTGAGGTTGCAGTTCAACAATAAAAATTGGTAGCGGTTTTCTGGTGACCCGTTGTTTGATATTCCATATATTGATAACTTTGTGGCCCAGGCCGGAGAGTTCATCTAGTATGTCATTTGTATCAGTGGACGGATGGATATTTTTTAGGACAACCTTGAAACTCCTGTCTTGTTTGGGTTTATATGTGTAAAATTCAGTATTTTTAATCTCCAGTTGTTTTACAATTTGTGAATATGTTTCCGGTGACTTCGGTTGGATTTTAACCTGTTCATCACGGAGAACTTTTATTTCATAGTGTCCATTAGCACTATGAAATAAAAGTTCTCCGTCTTTATTTTAGATTTTATTTTGGTAGTATTTTTATTAGTGTATTATAAACCCTTATATAATTTTTAAAGACCTGTCTATAGATACTACACACGCATAGGTTTCATGAAAAAAAAAAAAAATATTTTCAGTTCTAGTTCCATGTATGGGGACACCCCCTTTTTTTACGTGGTAAAATCATCAAATAAGTCCTCCCACCCCAGGCAGGGCCGGAGGGACTGTCAGGGGGGCCTCGTCATATTGCTGACGCTCTTTGAGGCGCGCGTGTAACACAACGCGCCGTCGACCCGAGCATGGTCCATGGTCGGACAGCGAGTTGCCCTTTACTCGCTGTCCGCATGCCCGCGCCTACGGTGGCCGGAGATCGTCGGCCGACGTCCGACGCCGTGGGCGTCTACCACTGCGGCTGGGCTGGAGGGAGGACGCCATCCTCTCCCTCACGCGGCCCGCCTCCTCCTTTGATAGCATGACTGCTTCGCAGAAGGAGGCGACCGCTTCCCACTCCGTCTCGCCCCGCAGCAAGGCCTCGACCAGTGCCGGGCGCGAGAGGTCTCCGCCTATCGCCGCCGTGAGGACACGTCGGTGAACTGCCCAAGCGGGGCAGTCTTGCACCGTATGCTCTACTGTGTCCTTAGGGCGGTCCTCGCAGTGGTGACACCCAGGCGTTTCTTCCTTCCCCATCAGACACAGGTACCTCCCGAAACTTCCTTGTCCGGTGAGGACTTGCGTCATGCGGTAGGTCAGGACTCCGTGACGCCGATCTAGCCTTGCTGTCAACGTCAACAAACTGTAAAGAAGTGCTACTAACGGCTCCTCAGTTTTTTACTAAAAATAAATGTTAAATGATACTCATTAGTCTTAACACTTACAATAACAGTGAATAAAGTGTTTGTGACATTTTTGTGGAAGAAAGAAGACAATAATAACAAGGATCAAGTGAGAAATTGTCATTTCTAATTTTACCTTACGGGGAAATAACACATAATTATTAATGACGGATTAAATGACATCTGTCAACTCACTAACTAACATAGACAATTACTGAATTGAAACCAAGTCTTTTGGCAATTAGTAATTGCCATATACAATCCTCAAATTAAAACCAAGGTTTTTGAGACGTGTAATTCAAACAGCCCAGCATGCCTGTAGACCGAACTCCTCCAGCGGCCTCATCCTCAATGCTGATTCAGTCATTATCAGAGCCTGATATAACCCTTTTGAATGATGCTCGGAACGTAACTTCACGTAATAATAAACGGCCAAAGTTGGATTTTTCTCCTATAAATCAATATGATGACCTCAAAGGAGATATCAATGAAGTTAAGATAATGCTTAACTCCTGGAAGAACGGACAGGAAGCGTTATTGAATAAATTGGTGAATGATGTCATTGAGATTAAAGCGCAAAATAATGTCATACAAGCCACGAATATAGAAATTGAAACTACATTAGGGTCTTTAACTAAAACTGTTACTGAAGTCAAAGTTCAAATCGACGCCTTAGAAAATGGCCGAAGGGAATTCTCGGATAAAATAAAAATACTGGAGAATAAAATGCATGATTTTGAAGTAAACACACGATCATCATCTATCGAAATCAGAAATGTACCCAACTTAACCGAAGAATCTCCGACAGAACTTACGTCTTTCATCACGAAATTGGGAAAAACAATTAATCTGCCAATAGACTATTCCTGCATACGAGATATCTATAGACTTCCAGGCAAGCAAAATACGACACGGCCTATAATAGTCGAGTTTTCTAAAGTTTCACTAAAAACTGATACTTTAAGTCATATTAGAGATTTCAATAAACATAAAACCAAAGAGGAGAAGCTCAATACAAAGCACATTGGGATTGAAGATAGGCAAATGCCAATTTATGTGTCAGAATATCTACCAGGAAATGCGAGAAAATTATTTCACGGAGCTAAAGAATTTGCGAAGAAAAATAACTGGTCTTTCTGTTGGTCTAAATCAGGAAGAATTTATATGAAGAAAGAACAAGACTCAAGAAAGGTTTACTGTATTAAAACTGAACAATGTCTTAATGACTTGCTTATGTTGCAATGACTAGCTTTGTCAAATAACACTACTGTTAATTGTGTTCTTAAATACAGCTTATCGCTTATCGCTCCATATTTAGATTTAATTAGTAGATATATTCATATTTGTTTGCATTATTATTCATGTTTAGATTTGCATGCAACTTTTAAGCTATTAGTTAGTTTAGTTTTAGTTATACACAGGCTTTTAACATACACAAACATAATACTCACAACTTTTTACAGGCACAAGAAGATATTGTTACACTTTTCGGGTTGGTTCGTCTGCGGCTATCGCTGGTACTATAGTAATATCAGTACTCTTATTTCAAACAACAATGAATGAGATAATATCACTGAGTGAGGATATTGATACTCACATTAATGCCAGTGAAGCAGTAGTAGTGGACCTTCCCGAGGAGTGTAATAGTGTCTTAAGTCAAACAAAACAAACAACTTGTATGAAGATATTGCAACAGAACATAAGAAGCTTAAATCAAAATTTCGATGATATGCTCGTTATGTTGGAAAGATTGCACGCAGATATTGACTTAATAACATTGACTGAGTGCTGGCTATCGAAAGTCACAAATATTCCGCAAATAAATGATTACGATTCTTACGCCACATCAAAATTTGTAAATCAAAACGATGGAGTAGTATTATACGTTAAAAAGAACATAAAATGTAAAGTTGAAGAACTCAAGCTGAATGAAGCTAGTGGTCTACTTATGACCAAAGGACAAGATCTCGCTGTACTCTGTATATATAGACCACCGTCCTTTACAAACGCAGATAGTTTTTTTGAATCCTTAGACAATATTTTAACAAAATTGAAACATTTAAAAAATATCGTTATTGTAGGAGATATTAATATAGACATAGTACCTGAAAGTAATGATAAAAGATCAGATGATTACCTCCTTTTATTGGCCTCGCATGGTCTAGCACCTACACATGTACTACCAACTCACACCAAAACATGTCTAGATCACAGCTTTACTAAAACTCAGCTCCATACTAAAACTATTGTTTGTGAAACTAGTATCACGGACCACTCAACTGTAATACTAACAATGTATAAAAAACAAAAACAACTTAAACATGAACCTCAAAGCTACTCCATAACTGATTTTGAAGCTGTTATAAATGAACTGAGCATGTTAGACTGGTTAACTACATTAAACAACAAAAACCCTGAAGAAGCAACAAATTATTTTATACATATCGTTACTCAGTCCTTAAATAAATATACATATATAAAACCTGTAACACGGCGAAAAATAACTATTAAACCATGGGTAACACCAGGTTTAATACGCTGCATGAGAAATCGAGACAGACTTAATCAGAAATTAAAGAAAAATCGCGAAAACATTACATTACAAATAACTTATAAAAGATATCGAAACACGTGTAATAAACTGCTTAAAAAATTGAAAAGTGCATACTACAGATCAGAAATAACAAAACATAAAAATAATATTAAAAAACAGTGGGATATAATTAAAGAACTAAATAATTACGAAAAAAAACATGCTAAAGCGTCTGAGTTACTAAAACTAAAGAATAATCCGATCGACTCACTGAATGAGGTAAATAAATATTTCGTGAATGTTGGGAAAGCCTTAGCTACCGATATAATGCGCAGAACAAATCGAAACGAAAGCGAACTTATTAAGAGCTTAGATCAATTAAAATCATGCTCCAATTCTTTCGTTTTACTTCCAGTCGACGAAATGGAAGTACTAAGACTTATTGGATCTCTAAAAAATACTTCCTCTAGTGGCTGGGACGGTATTACTGCATGCTTTTTAAAAATGGCTGCGCCCGTTTTGGCTATGCCGATCACAATTATTTGTAATCTCTGTTTTACTTTTGGGGAATTCCCCAAAGCATTAAAAAAATCTATATTAGTACCCTTGCACAAGTCTGGGGATAGAGACATAGTGGCAAACTATAGGCCAATATCTTTGCTGCCTTCTCTCTCAAAAATAATTGAGAAAGCATTAAATATTAGACTTAAACAGTATTTAGAAAAGTAAAATCTATTGTCACGGAATCAATTTGGGTTTAGACAGAACAAATCTACTGATGACGCTATGCAACAACTTATGGAAAAAGTTGTAAACAATATTGATAAAAATAAAAAGTGCTTAAGTATATTCCTGGATTTGGCTAAAGCCTTTGATACTGTCTCTGTTCCCATACTGCTTAAAAAGGCAGAATGCAAAGGTATTAGGGGTTTGGCCCTAAAATTGATAGCTGACTACCTATCCGACAGAAAACAAGTCGTTAGGGTTAACGAGTACACAAGTGCAGAAGAGTCTATTGAGTATGGTGTACCACAGGGCAGTATTTTAGGGCCCACCATGTTTCTTATTTATATCGATGACTTGTCAAGTTTAATGCTACAAAACGGAGTCATAATTACATTTGCAGATGATACAGTAATTACTTTTGTTGGTAGTAGTTGGCACGAAGTAAACCATGATGCTGAAAAGGGGTTCCACCTTGTTACTAAGTGGCTAGATAATAATCTATTAACACTCAATCTTGCAAAAACAAAAATAATTACCTACTATATAAATAAAAATTCTAGACCATCTCCTGAAATTATAAATATAAGAGCCCACACATGTAACTTCATTCAAAATTGTGATTGTTATTGTCTTGATGTAACTCCATCAGTTAAGTATTTGGGAGTTCAAATAGATGAACAATTGAATTGGAAAATGCAAATCTCAATGCTATCGAAGCGCGTGAGAAAATTATTGTACATTTTCAGAAATCTGCGATATGTATGTGACCCAAAACTGCTTACTACAACCTACTACGCTTTATGCCAATCTGTTATTACATATGGTATATCCATTTGGGGCGGCTGTGCCAAGACTTATCTTATGAAAGCAGAGAGAGCTCAACGAGCTATTTTAAAAACAATGATGTTTAAAAGATTTAGGTTCCCGACCGACGAACTATATAAATTAACTGCGGTTCTAAGCATTCGTCAACTATATATTGAAAAAATTTTACAAGTACAACACATCAAACCACCGGATTTTCCAGATGCTATACGAAGAGCTCACAAAGTCTACAAAAAGCCTAGATATAAGTCAAAGTTTGCCCAGCGATTTCTTTTCTTCCTAGCGCCATATATTTATAATAATTTTAATGTCATCTTAAGTTTTCGAAGATACAATTCACACATATTTAAAAATATCTTACGTAAATACTTACTCACCTTAAACTATAATAGTACTGAAGACACCTTTAAAGTTCTACAATAGCAAACTTCATACATTAAAATACACATTATACACACACACACCCTCTCATATACACACACGAAATCACAGCAAAGCCAAAATAATGTTGAGTTTAAGAAAAATTAGTTATAAGATTATCTTCTATTGTTTATTTTTTCTCCTGTGCAAAAGGAGCTTAGTTACAAGTTACAACTTAACCATAAATAATTATGTTTGTTGAATATGGGTCACGGCAATAGTAATTAATACCTCACCGTAATACAGTAACAACTAGTACGGGAGGTATTGTGACTGTTCCTGGCGGCCTTATATATTAAAATATAATGTCAATAGGTAGTAAGAATGCCATGTTGTGTCTAAATAAATAAATAAATAAATAAATAAATAAATAAAAAAAAAAAAAAAAAAAAAGCCACTCCTCAAAGAGGGGTCTTACCGCCGCAATTGCGGCGTGCCCGATGGGGACCGCCCTTTACTTTAATTTTTTTTTTTCTGATAATCTGAAAGCGGTTCACAGAATACATCTACCTACTAAGTTTCACATGTATAGTCTTAATAGTTTCGGAATAAAATGGCTGTGACATACAGATGGACGGACCGTCAGACAAACAGACAGACAGACGGACGGACAGACATATCGAAACTAGGTCGTAAGGTTCTGTTTTTTGCCATTCGGCTACGGAACCCTAAAAATCGATCTCTTATAATTTAAATTCAAATTTCAATCTCCTTGTTTTATTTCAATGATTTTTAATAATAATTAACACGTTCGCGTGAGCAACGTCTTACAACGTCGTGTTGATATAATTGTGAAATGGCGCAACGTCATATGACGGCCTCTAGATTGTCATATTTATTTAGACGGAAAGGCTTTGGACGTCTATTTTATGGACAAATTCCTATGGCGCATCTACTTAGCGCTGCAACACATTCGATTTTCATAGCCTACACCGCCGCGTGCCCTAAAAAAAATCATCTTTCTAGTTTTTGACGCACACATCCAAAAGTCGCGCGCAAACACTCGCAACGTCTTATGACGTCCTCCCTTGTACCGCTATTCCCATTGCCAATTGACCTGCGCGCAGTGAGACGACCTAACGTGTGTTTATTGTGAACACCGTGCAACTTATCTGGATTACGTAACATTTAATCATGAAAGGCTAGTAAATATTATAAATTACTATATTACACTTACTTGGAATAAGCTTCCGTTTGTTTTTGAGTAACAAACAATGTCATAACTAACATGAATTTGATATAATTTCGAAAGCGAAGTTCGTAACAGTTTTTCTGTGCTTTTTTGTACTTGCTTATTTTGAACAGTGAGAACATGGTAATAATCATAAAATAAATGGTGTTATGGTTTTTATAATAACGTAACATATAGTTACATTGCTATTTGCTTTAGTAAAGGTGTAATATTGCATTGTTATAAATGGATAAGGAAGAAGAACGTATCATGAAATTTTTCGAAGAAGCGTTGTCGACGGGAAGCACGATACCAGATCCTTTTAGTGTTAGTGATGATGGTCAGTATGGATCTGATGGAAACTATAATCCTTGTAATTATGAAATTAGTAGTGATAGCAATACTTCTGTCTGTCGTTCGAATATACCAATGCAAAATCCAGAACCAAGACGAAGAATTGTACAGGAGAGGCATAACAGGCCCGTTACACCACCTACAGCTGTAAATTGGGAACCCACAACATTAGATATCCCAGAATTCAATTTCGATTCTACATCAACAGGAGTCCAGTTTCATATTGATCAAAATACTTCGATTTCTTCTCGATGTATGCAAACAATTATAACCATCTCATATTGTTAGTCAACTTATCGAACATACAAATAAATATGGTGAGGCTCTATGCAATAAAAATAGACCAATGAAGAGACATAGTCGTAGATACTCGTTCAGTGAAAATAGCGTAATAATAACGTGAAATAACGTTCCGCCACATAACACAGTTCTAAGACATACGTATTACGGCGGGACATCTTTAGACGTTGCTTAACTTTGTATGGGAAAAAGGTGCACCTCAGTACCAACATTCAGATATGAGGTTGCTCACGCGAACATGTTAAATCTACATTTTTTTTATTGTTTTCATATTTAATTGCTTTTTAGTATTAATACGAGTATAAGCATTATAGTTGTAAGGTTTTAAATTATAACACATTCATTGCAGAAACCTTTTATGTATTTTGTGGAAAATGTTGTTGGTGGCACATTTGCCCATTTAATATTGTATTTTTTCTTTAACTTGATGTAATGAGTTCAAGGGCGGATCCAGGGGGGGGTCATGGGGTCATGACCCCCCCTGGACTTGGTTTAGGACCTAGGTGGACCACTAATTAAATTTTTTAAACATTGTTACTAGATAATACTCGTTTCTGTCGTTGTAAACGAATATCGGCAGTGGCTGGCAAAGTAGCAGCGGAGCCAGGAAATACAAATTATAACTTCTTGTGACTTGACCACGATTATGTGACCCCCCCCCCTGGCACCAAAGCTGGATCCGCCCTTGAATGTGTTACTGTTTGTTTTCCCTAAATAAATAAAATAGATAGGTTATGGCAAACAGAAAATATATTTTCTACACTTACTCTCTCAGCATATTGGCGTGCTTCATCAGCTCTATTATAGTTCAACTCGATTCTTTCAAATTTAATTAAACCTGTAACTGTTTTACGTAATTTATCTATTCTGCCTTCTGGACCCTTGGAATTCTTTAGGTTCCGATGTTTTGGTAAAACGGGTATGCGAAGCTTGGACACTAGTTTAGAGACTTCCGCTTGGTTCATCTTTGTGTTTTTTTTTCAATTCTATTTATTTAAATCGAAATCCCCAAGTTTTCCAAAAAATATCAAAATAAAGTAGGTACTTGACAGATATAGGTTAAGTTTCATTCCATTATTAGTCATAGACATTTTTTTTTTTTTCCTTCTCCCTTCTCGGGCAGGCTAAGGTCTTGAACCATACCGCCTCGTCTTCAGTGCTTATAATGGTGAACGCAGACCTAGCCGCACCGCAGTCTCTACAGTCCCCGCAGTCATCGCTTTTTGTTAATGGCCTCGCACATCTAGCCGCGCCGCAGTCTCTACAGTCGTTCCCGTCAGTGTTGCCAGATTTTTTAAAGCATTATCTATCCGAAGATTTAAAAAATCTGTATAAAATCTGTATTTGGTATTGGTATTTTGCTCTTTTGTGTAATTTTATCTGTAGGTGCTATAATAGGGAATAAGCAAGTAATTATTTATACGAGAATAAGTAATTTTATTATAAACCGTTGACAGAGATTCTCTGTCTACTTTATAACTCTGGCAACACTGCGCGCCGTGGATGCGAATGACGTCATCCGCGCTGCGTGCGGATGACGTCATCAGCTGCGGCTAGGGGGTTCGGTCGTTTCAGGGACTGCGACGACTGCGGCGCGGGTAGGTGTGCGAGGTTGCATACAACTTCATATAAAGAATTCGAATGCAAAGACTGCGGCGCGTGCGGCGCGGCTAGGTCTGCGTTCACCATAAAACGTAGACAGAGTACCTATAGACTGCGGCTTGGCGTGGCCACATGAGACAGAGAATGTTGACGTCACAAAGTGTGTAGCCATAGTATAGTGTTGTCATACTCAGAACTTTTACCCGATCAGCGGGTAAATTGTTATCAGGCATGATTTTTTATAGTCTACTTCAAATTGTTTATTTGTATGTATGGTACCATATATGATGTTACCCAGCGCATGGATACTAAAAGGTAGGAGAAAAAAAAAACAATTTGCTTGCAGTTGAAATAAAATGATTTTTTATTTTTGTTTACATGAATCAGGTTCCCATATACATACTTATTATGATTATTCTATTGACCTTTGAATAATACGAGTTTATTATGTATGTTACGAATTCTGTCACTGGGTGAAAAACACTGTTTAATGCTGTGGTGAATGCGTACTTCAAAATAATGCATGGCAACTGCTTTCAATAGCATTAACCTATGGTTACCAATTAGTGATTGGTTATCATCACTGTGGAGATTTGCAAATATATTAAGACGTACACAGTCTTTAAAACATGAGAGTATTAATTTTTGCATTAAGTTTTTATCGTTGTAAAAATTTACACCTTCACATGAACGCTTTCTGAAAATTTTTTCAGCCCGTTCGCATATTTTAATTGTGCTACTCGATGGATAAATCAAACCACCTTTATCTCTTTTAGCTATTAATCCATAGTATTTATCTGTGATTAAAGAGAGGAGGCATTCCTCACATTTAATTACCTTTCTCAATTTCTTTACTACGAAACCGGATATGTACGCAATGATTTCTTGTGTGTACATAGTAAGTCTTGAAGGGTCTGCCAAGTAATCATGGTCAGTGTCGATAGTTTGTAAACTCTCTTCAGACTCTTCAGTATTATCATCTGTCAATGTATACGTAAATAAGTTAATTTTCTTTTCAAACCGCATTTCACTAAATGTTAAAATTTTGATGTCTTCAAGAGGGATACAATTTCCTGAAGTTAAATGTTTTATCTCGTCATGAACTATTAACCGCTTATACGCACTTTCAAACTGCACAGCGGTTGGATTGTTGTTGAATCCACCTTTGGCCCGAATAGAGCTAAAAAAACATTCCAAGTGGTCTTGGCTCATTTTGTACATAGGCACAAACTTCAAAATCTTGGAAGCGACTAAATTTTGATAAATTTTTTTAAGACTCTGGATACAGATATAGAATCCGAAAAATCCTACTTTTCTATTTGTCAGTAAAATCGGTTGACCTTTTAATTTGAGTCCAGCTATATAACTTTCCATATGGTTTAAAAATATTTCAATTTCATGGTAATTATTTTCATTGATGGGCTTTTTGAAACCAAAAGTTTGAAAATTTCTACTGTTAAATATATCAAATAGTTTATTGATATTTTTTATAAATTCTACTGTGGCTTCTGAACCAACGAATTCTGCCAACCCTAGATCTCTTGCGCACAATTCTATCGATTCAGCGACAGAGTTGCTAAAAGTCTGGGCTGCTAGTTTAACTTTCATAATCTGCTTGGCATAATTTATATGTTGACTACGGAGTCGATTAGCCAAATGAAGACCTTCATTATTTTGTAAATTATTAAGATTAATAATAAACTCCCAAGATATTGTTTGATTATTTAAATTCGTAAGCTCAATTTTTTCTCCAAGGGTGTTTCGAACTAATTTCAGCATATGTGCTGGATCAGGGAAAATTGAGATTTCTTGATTATTGACGGTAAAATGTGTTTTGAGACTGCTTAAATCTGAAGGATCTAAAACGCATGAAAGGCTTTTGACCATGGAAAAATTGGCAGGGCAACCATCAAACGTTAATGAAATTATATTAACTCCACATGAAATTAGAAGTTCCACACATTGTCTTACCAAATTTGCCTTTTGTTCCCCCGTACAACCATCGACCAAAAAATAGCCTACTGGTATCTTCCAATTATCATTTACAGCAGTGACCATGAATACTAGAGCTTCTCTTGCAACAGCAACATTATGTCCATCTAACATTTCTCCGAAATTTATTAAGCCTACACACTTCTCACCGTTCCACTGAACATGTTTCCGAATCGCCATTTCATCAAGACATAATGCGCAATAAATTTGTTTATTTTGAGCACGCTTTACTAATAACTTAATACATTCTAGTGATTCATCGGTAAACCCCGGGCTACCGTCAAAGCTCTTATACCAAGTACGTAACGTGGAGGGATGCGGTAGACAAGAATTAAAAGAAAATCTTACAAAGTTGTATGCCTTCGGGCTTATAAAATGCAAGCAAAGCGCAAATTTTCTTAGAGCCGGAGAATATTTAGCATTAGCAGAACCAGGACTAATCACTTTTTTAAGAAAATCTTTTTGAACGCAATCAAGAGACCCTAGCAAATCACAATCTTCATTATTAACAAGTGATCTTGCCTTTAATTCTGCAAGAATATTTGCTAAATTTGCCACTTTCTTAGTTAACCTTCTGGATTTTTCTCGAAGCGCCTTCATTTTTTTTAATCGCTCTTCAGACTTTTTTGTTTCTTTTTTCCATTTACGTTTCAGCGTCCTTGGCGTAAATATTGGTGAAGATAGCTGAAAAAGATTGTTTATAATTAAGAAAACAGTACTTGTTACATGAAGCATAGTCCTACGGACGACACACACGTGTTTTATGAAGACCATTTTTCGGACATGTCACAATTCCAACTTGGAACAGCATCGTGGTCTAAATAGGTTTTGGTTAACTTTTTTATTAAAAAAGTAGTTTCAAAATGCTTGCTGCATATTTTGGAGCTTTTTTTCGGTTCCCACCCATTTCGTCCGGTGGCAGATATCCAAATTTCACGCAAATTTTGCTTATTCGGAAACCTGAAAAGATAAAATCACTCAAATAAATGTTAAACTAATGTTATAGATATAAATATAAATTATCTTATCTGGCTGCTGCCTGCATAGTTTGTAATCTATGTGTAATGTATCAAAATAAGTAAATTGAAACAATTTTAAAATGATTTCTTTTTATAAAACGAAATCAGGGGAAATTTGCTAGCACGTGAACTAGCAACACAGAAAATAGGTTATGCAATGTATTTTTTAACACAAATTCCTAATAATCCATATATATTCTACTTTGTTAAGTGAAAAACGGTTTCGTAATACTAAAATGATACATTTTACAACCTGGGCTAACAAAAAAACCTATACTTACGAATGAAAGGACAATCCTGGAATTTTCTGTTCACCATCACTTTTACAGTTAAGAACACTGCATCGCACCATTGTGAATAACGAGGTTTAGCATATAAATTCCTGATTAACTCAAAATAACGCCGATTATTACTATAAATTCGCGAAAATATTGTAAATTGTTTAGCACAATTCCGTAAACGTCAAACTTGTTTAGCTAAATGTTTGCGCTGGCCTTGAAAAAACCGGCACGCGGTGAGAGATGGAGATAGCTATGCTCTGTCTCTTTTCTTCTAATACGTCATGCCTATTTATCTTTCTTTCTTGAGGGAATGAAAAGGAAGATATCAAGCAGTCTATAGTTTTCTCTGTCTACGCCATAAAAGGTACTAGTCATAGACATAGATTAGATTATACATTAAAAAAAACTAAGAGTCATAGACTAGACTACTTCTGTTTTATTTGACTACCATTGGTGAGTACGTGGGTGAGCATAATCGCATACAGTTTGGCGAAAAAGTCTTTGTTAAAATTGCGTTATTGTGAAAATACTGGTAATCCATTGTGTTCATAATGATCAGATCTATTTAAGGTGAACGCAGACCTAGCCGCACCGCAGTCTCTACAGTCCCCGCAGTCGTCGCTTTTTGTTAATGGCCTCGCACATCTATCCGCGCCGCAGTCGCTGCAGTCGTTCCCATCGCCGCACGCATCGCACTTACAGTGTTGCCAGATTTTTGAAAGCATTATCTGTACCGAAGATTTAAAAATCTGTATTTGGTATTGGTATTTTGCTCTTTTGTGTAATTTTATCTGTAGGTGCTATAATAGGGAATAAGCAAGTAATTATGTATACGAGAACAAGTAATTTTATTATAAACCGTTGACAGAGATTCTCTGTCTAAATTATAAATCTGGCAACACTGCGCACCGTGGATGCGAATGACGTCATCCGCGCTGCGCTAACCGCAGCGTCCGCTGCGTGCGGGTGACGTCATCAGCTGCGGCTTGGGGAGTTCGGTCGTTTCAGGGAATGCGGCGACTGCGGCGCGGGTAGGTGTGCGAGGTTGCATAGTACTTCATATAAAGAATTCGAATGCAAAGACTGCGGCGCGTGCGGTGTGGCTAGGTCTGCGTTCACCTTTACACAGCGCTGCACAGTGTGATAAGATCCCGGTCTACAATTCCGATGATTAGAGTAAAACTCCTCGCTAAGATTGTACTTTTTTTTTAAATGTCAAAGTTTCGCAATATCCGTCTCTTGAAAACTTAAAAAAAAAAAAATCATTATAATTTAATGGAAGTACTTACTTATTCCAGAATTTATTTATTCTATCGAAAAAAGGTATGATAGCCAACCGCTCTACCAATTCCTGTTGCTTTAGTATGAATGGGTCGAGAGATATGATTTCTTTTCTCATTTTTCGTTTTCATTTTTTTATTCATATAAACCACCGTAGTAGGTTGTCATTCCTACATCAAAAAATTGCTGATACTTTCTATTATGTGTAGTATTAATTCCAAAACCAAATTCATTGGTTTCCAGGAGTTATTGCAAATTCAAAATTTTCCTTAGGGGTGTCACTTTCATGTACCCGAAAAAAAAAAATACAATAGGAATATATTTTATCTGAAAAAAAGAAGATGTTTTAAATACTTCTTAATAATTAATATGGAGTTGGCTATTCGAAAGGAAAATGTATATGAATTTGTAAAATATTATGTAGACCTTTGGAAGTAGCTCACAGAGCAATTCTAAAGATAGCAACTTTTCGGCCAATACGTTTCCCAACAACTCAACTATATCGAGATTGTAACGAACTAAATGTAAGACAACTATTTATAATGAAAACTTTAGTCAAGCAACATCAAGAAACCCCTTTTATTCCCATAACTAAACGACGTAAGGACTTCATTTGTACTGTTCCTCCGATACCTTCACCTTTACAAAAAGATTCTATTATTACCTTGGTCCTACCCTCTACAATAAAATTAACTCAAAGAGTAAAGTAATATTGAATTAACTCCTCCTTACCGGTCTATGAACTACCTTTACGTCAATTTAAAACAATTATTCATTCATTTCTCCTAGGCAAATCATATGACGAGACAGAAGAATTTATGTCATGTTCGTACCTACATAAAATAAAAATTTAAGCGTTGCCTAAAATCTATATTGTTAGTATTGGTGCTGTACTCTTCATACACTCCAACCGCATACCTATACACAATACATGCATTACATACCACATACATAAACATGCACTACACACAAATAAACACGCACAAATACACAACACACATACGTTTAAGACAATTATTATACAAATTAAGATTAAGATTTTTATTTTATTAATTGTAAAATATACTAAAGAATAGATTGATATTAGTCCTTAATTTAATTGTTAGAAAATAAATTATATTCAATAATGGGGCGGGCACTGCTTCTCCTAAACACAGGCTGTATTGCAGCTTACCTAGGAGAGCAGAACCACACCCACAGATTTGTAGAATATTATAAGTACTACGAGTTCACATTTTAGATTTAGTACCCATTTATGTATTACAAATATCCTTTTTTGAAATAAAGTTTATGATTATGTAGGCTAACCGAACTAAAATTCATCTTCATTGTTAGTTACAATTAATTCAACATGAGAATAATCATCGATGGCTAGATTTTGTTCATTAACAGGTCTCAATAACGACAATGCGGCCGGTGGCAATGGGATTTTTTTAGCCTTTTTTCTCTCTAAGAGGTTGTAATCAGAAATAATTGGATCCGATGAGACTAAAGCTCTGTGGAAAAGGTCAACCATATTTGCTTCACGAGATTTTTTTCTGGTATGGTGCTCTCTGTCAAATCTCCAAAATTTGTTGCGTGACTCAGCCGCTTGTTCAGAGAGCATACGAATAGGTAAATTTGATTTTTCTATAATTTTCGACCCATGTACTAAAATTTTGTGAAGCGTGACAGTCATAGGATACCATCCATGCTTCGCAACATATTTGTATGTCAACTTTTTGAAAAAAGTTGCGAATTTTTCAGGGTCAATTGGCAGGTTACTAGACAAAATCCATCTAATAGCCACTGTTCAATGTTCAAAATGTTTCCAAACGTTCCTCGGTTTCTATCAGAAAGAGTAGTGCATGCAGTGTTTCCGTCGTCAGTGGTCCCTGAAGTTCGACGGACAACATCTACCAAAAGTCCCATTTCTTCTCTGATTTTAGCTTGGATTATTCTTTTAGAGTCCTCGACTAATCGGCTCTCTTCTGACCTTTCAGGGATCCTCCATTTTTTAACCTCTACTTTATATCCCAGGTTTAATAAAAATTCTAAGGCCCTTATCCAAGAATGAAGTGGACTTGTGCCATGCACGTTTTTCTATTACTGGTTTGGAGAATACTAACTCTAAATCATTGAATTAGGATGAGGTGGAAGCGCAATATGGTATAGTGGTCAGTGGCCCTGGCTGCTATGCTCAAGGTCGTGGGTTCGATTCCCACCCAGGACAAATAATTGTGTGATGAGCACGATCATTTGTTCTTTGTCTGGGTGTAATTTATCTATAACATGTATGTATTTAATAATATATATGTATGTTTATCAGTTGTCTAGTACTCATACCACAAGCTCTGCTTAGTTTGGAACTAGATGGCGTTGTGTGAAAGTTGTGGAATATTATTATTATTCCATTTATTAAATCTATGTACATATAAATTACATTTTTAAATATTAATATAAAAAATAAAAACATTTAAAAATATAAAAAATAGTAGCCCACCGGTATCGGGAACAGGGTCCAAGCTACCGGTGGTCAGGGCTCCATAGAGAGGAACCTCCTCACAATACGCGCCGTTTCCAGAAGTACTGCTTTCTGTATCAAGCCCTTGATCCAGCTGCCCAACGAGAGCCTCCTTAGATGTAGGTCGAGGCTCTTGGCTATTATGCCATTGGCTGAGACGACTATCGGCACAATGATTGCTGTCTCCACATCCCACATGTCGACAACCTCGCGCGCCAGGTCAAGATACTTATTTTTTTATCTATCTCAGCTTTCACGAGGTTCTCGTCATGGGGGACTGCTATATCAACAATCATTGCGCGACGCTCTAATCGGTCTATCACCACTATGTCAGGCTTATTGGCAACAATAGTCCTGTCAGTAATGATAGACCGATCCCAGTATAGTGTAATATTGCCATTATCGAGAACTGGGTCGGGCACATACCTATAGTATGGTACTTCTGATTCCACAAGATTGTATTTAAGCGCAAGTTGCTGGTGAATAATCCTGGCTACGAGGTTGTGTCTATGCAAATATTCTCCGTTAGCCAGACGAGAACAACCGGAGATAATGTGACGAATGGATTCTCCTGGTTTGTGACATGCCCGACATATGTCTACGGTACCATCCTTCACAAAATATTTCCGATAGTTATTCGTCATCATAACTTCGTCCATAATCGCACAGACAAAACCTTCGGTTTCCCCAAAGAGGTCACCAAAACGTAGCCAGGCTACGTGTACGGTGCACGTACATGAATTTTCAAATAATTGCATTTATTTCAAAATATTGGATTGTTTTAAGTTAGCTAGTAGGCTCGCGCATGTGCACTTTGAACGCGACCTACATTTGACAGTGCATTAACACTTTTACATTATTCTATGCATCTTTTAAATAATGTTACTTTTAACAATTAGTGTTCAATTAGACGTGGTTTGGGTCGGACTACTTGCAGTTTCATTTCGTCTCATCCCGTTGTTCACTCACTGACATTTGCATTCCTTTACATTGACATTTGACATCCATTTATGCTAGGGATTCACCCTACATAATTTTTTTTGGTCCTTCGATTATAGTTTTCGTAACTATTGCAAGTACCGTACAGTCCGATACATCGGTCTATATTCGTCGCGCGGGATCTGTGTCGTGTGTGCCACGTGTGTTGCCGTACAGGAGCATCCGGGGAGACAGCAGCGAGCCAGGGTCCAGAGCGTCACTGCACTGCGTTTGCGTACAGGGAGTCGCTGATTTCAAGTAAGATCGTTCATTTTTTATCTTACGGATTTACGATGGAAGGTTTAATCGTGCGTCAAGCTGAGATCCTTGAAGAGGTGAGGAAGATCCACTCTAATTTTAAGAAGGATTCGTCGAGCAGGAAGACCACCGATTACCTTCGTGACAGGCTAGAGCGAGTAGATTTGCTATGGGCGGAATGTGAAGAGAATAATCGCCAGCTGAGCGCAGTAGAAAACAAAGACCATCAGTATTTCACCGGTAACATTTACGAGGTCATTAGGAGTTGGTATCACGGAGCGCGTCAGGAGATTGCAGCGTTCGAGAAGACTGTTGCCGGGCCCTCCAACGCCGGCCATAGTAAGGTAAACGTAGAGTTTGACAAGACCATGTTCGAGTCATCCATCGGAGCAGAGGACAAGCTACTCGAGTTACAGCAGTTGCAACAAGCTAACTTCCGTGCATTCACTAGGTTATTGGATCGAAACCTAGACGACGTGGAAGAAAAATGGGAGATTGAGGATTTGCTGAAGACGGTAGAGTTCCGGTGGACAGCAATTGACAAGGTGCATTTACAAATTGATGGCATACTAGAGGGGAGATCACATGAGTATTATGAAGAGTTTGGTTGCTATGAACACTCATTTGTGAAAATAAAACGGGCGTTAAATACAAAATTAAACTCCTCCCTGCACCAACAACAAACGTTGCCGAAGATTGACATACCCATTTTTAACGGTAATTATACCTTATGGCCCACTTTTATGGATCTGTACGTAGAAGCGATCCATAAGAACTCAACTATCACAAAAACACAGAAAATGCAGCATCTCAAGGGTAGACTTCGTGGCGAAGCGGAAAAGCTAGTCCAGCATCTACACATAGCACCAGAGAATTACGACACGTGTTGGGAAATACTGAACCATAGATACAACAACAAGTTCCTCCTCTTTACCAAGAACTTCCAGGCATTTATCCGTCAACCTAATTTGCAAAAACAATCTGCATTCGACCTCAAGCGGTTGTACGACACTAGCAATGAAACTATAAACGCGATACATAACTTGGGCGTAGACACAAGCTCGTGGGATCCGGTTCTAGTGTACGTCTTATGCGAAAAATTAGACCCCGAGACGTATTCCGAATACATGCAGTCCCGGTCGGATCCGCGAGAAATACCAACATTTAATCATTTTATGGACTTTGTCGAAAACAAATTTATGGCATTAGAACCATTGCATAGGAAAAAACCAGAAAACGGGAATAAACCTACATCTAAACCACTGTCAAAGACACCCCATCCGTTCCACAAAAATTATAATCCTGCCAACTCGCAACCTAGTAAAAGTTCATTGCATTATTCTCGAAACTTCCATGCGACAAATGCTGGGCAATACAGCAAAATTATTTGTCCAGTATGCAATACCAACCATGCATTATTTCAATGTGCTAAATTCAGTGACATGCGTAGCTCGGAAAAAATATCATTTATTGAGCAAAATAACATATGCAAAAATTGTCTATTTGTGCATACTAAAGGCTATTGTGCGTCACAAAAAAGATGCAAAGATTGCAACGAACAACACAACACACTGTTGCACAACGATATAGCGGCATCAGCGCAAACGCCCTCAGTAACACAAACAGCACCAAAACCATTGCCGTCAACTTCAACTAGGTCAAATAAAAACGTACAGAATAACTTTGCATCAAATAATGACGATGAAATCTTGTTAGCTACAGCACTATTACAAGTAGAAACAGCTAGAGGCAATTACATCACTTTAAGAGCCCTAGTTGATCAAGGATCACAAATAACATTGATCACGGAGAACGCAGCTCAAAGACTGGGCATACAGCGTCAACAACTGAGCGCGAACATAAGTGGAATAGGTACTCTGTCCAATAGGAGCAAAGGAAAAATTCTTCTATCCTGCAAGTCCCTACAAAACGACTTCCGGTTTACAACAGAAGCCTTGATCATGACCCGAGTAGTAAACAACTTGCCTAATATTACATTTGCAAGGAAACCTTGGGCTCATGTCGCAGGCATCACATTGGCTGACCCGGAATACAACATATCCAGGCCCATTGACATACTTTTGGATGCACACGTGTTTTCGGAAATACTCATGAATGGGTTGGTCAAAGGGGAGGTTAACGAACCCATGGCACAACAAACACGTTTGGGATGGATATTGTCAGGCAACGTGACTAAAACATTTAATTGCAACGTCGTAGTAAATGAAATTAATGATTTGACAAGATACTGGGAAGTAGAAGACATCAGTGGTGATTCATGCAATACTATGACGTCAGAGGAGCGATATTGTGAGGAGTTCTTCACTGCAACAACTAAGCGATTGAGTAATGGCAGATATGCAGTTCGTTTGCCAATGAAGCCTAATTTCCATCAGCGGCTAGGCAAATCAAAGCCACGCGCAGTAGCACAGTTCATGCAGTTAGAAAGAAAATTAGGCAAGGATGACAAATTATCTGACAGTTACACAAAATTCATGCAAGAGTACCTGCAAATGGGACACATGAAGGAGAGCATACCCGGCTATAATCCGGCATGCTATTTACCTCACCATGGAGTCCTTAAACAGGAATCATTGACAACTAAGTTAAGGGTAGTTTTTAACGCGTCCCAGAAAACTGACACAGGCTACAGCCTGAACGACTTGATGGAGTGCGGTCCTAAGCTTCATCAAGATCTATTGACATTACTTCTGGGATGGCGGTTATATAAGTACGTGTTTACTGCTGATTGCGAGAAGATGTATCGCATGATCTTAGTGCATGAAGAAGATCAACACCTGCAAAAGAATGTTTGGAGAGAATCCAATCAAGATCCGTTAAAAGAATACCAGTTATACACAGTGACGTATGGTACTAAGGCAGCACCATTTCTGGCTCTTAGAACATTAAAACAGCTAGCAAATGACGAACAAGAGAAATATCCTTTAGCAGCTGGCATCATCTCTAATGAGATGTACGTTGATGACGTATTAAGTGGCAATAACTCCATCGAACAAGCACAAGAAATCCAAAATCAACTTATCAACATGCTGGGAGGAGCTGGTCTTGCATTAAGGAAGTGGTCAAGCAACAACCCTACATTGATTGAGAACGTGTCTTCACTAGATCGGAACCAAATGACAATGCACTTCACGAACGATGGAATTACAAAAGCTCTGGGAGTCCAGTGGAATCCTACAACTGACACATTTACATTCACAAACAAAATACAATCTGACACTAAATATCAACTAACAAAGAGGAAGCTGCTATCTGAGATCTCGAAAATATTCGACCCACTGGGTTGGTTGACACCATTGACAGTGAAAGCAAAACTGCTGTTCCAAAGCGTCTGGTTATCAAAGTGTGATTGGGATGAAATTTTACCTAACAGTATGCAAGAAGAATGGCAGCAGTTTACTAGCAATTTACATAACATCAGCAAATATGAAATACCGAGGTGGCTGGGAGATACCACAAAACCTTTTCAAATCCATGGGTTTTGCGATGCGTCAGAAAAGGCTTACGCTTGCGCTATATATCTGGTGACGTTAAATGACAGAAACGAGCCCGTGACAAGACTTATTGTAGCAAAGTCAAGGTTAGCGCCGATTAACAAAAAACTGACACTTCCGCGGCTTGAACTTTGCGGAGCATTACTACTATCACGGCTCATGAAAAGTGTCTTACAAGCCTTTAAATGGGACACAGTACACAATTATACATACGCCTGGACGGACTCTATGATTGTACTAGGTTGGCTACATGGAGACGTCACAAAATGGAAATCATTTGTCAGCAACAGAGTCCAGCAAGTGCATGACGTCATTCCAAAACAACATTGGAGATACGTGAAGTCTGAAGAATATGCTGCGGACTGTGCATCACGCGGTATCAGTTGCTCCGAGTTATTGCAACATCCACTATGGTGGCAAGGACCCCAGTGGATCAAAAACTACAGTGAAGAAAACTCGGACAAAATTGTAATTACGCCAACAACCTGCGAATCAAAACAAAAATATATGCAAACGAATGTTGTGAAATATGAACCATCTTCGATTGTAATTGAACTATTAGACAGACACAGCGATTTGACTCATATTACAAGGGTAATAGCCTGGATCAAACGCTTTATAAGCAACAGCTGTTCGAACGTCGGCTCGAATTTGACAACATATTTAACATCTGAAGAACTACAAAGCGCTGAAAAGCTAATAATTAAACATATTCAGTTGCATGCCTTTCACGACGAGATTTTGAAATTGAAGGAAAATAAGAGTTTGAGTACTAAATGTAACCTCCTGAATTTGAATCCGTTCCTCGACAGCCATGACATTTTAAGAGTGGGGGGAAGGTTACGTAACTCACATCTTAAAGAAGATAAGAAACATCCAATTCTCCTACCACATGACCACAAACTGACAGAGCTATTCATTTTGCAAGCACATCAAAAGACCTTACACGGAGGTCCTAAGCTAACCCTGACACATTTACGGCAAAGAGTCTGGATCGTAGGAGGATATCGCGCCGTCAAAAAGGTTTTACATAAATGCGTAACATGTCGCCGATTTAATGCTAGACAACCCAACCAGATTATGGCTGATCTACCAGAGCCAAGAGTGATAGTATCTCGACCTTTCACACATACAGGTGTCGATTTTACTGGTCACGTTGAGATCAAGGCAAGTAAGGGCCGAGGCGTCAGAACAATGCTGGCGTACGTGGCAGTATTTGTTTGTCTAGCAACCAAAGCTATTCATCTGGAACTGGTATCAGAGTTATCCAGTACAGCGTTTTTATCTGCTTTCAAACGTTTCTGCGCACGTCGAGGCACGCCACGGGACATGTATAGTGACAACGGTACGAATTTCGTTGGAGCAAATAGAATATTATTGCAACAATACAGGCGCATTGTGGAAACTATTGACAACGCTTTTTTGGGAAACATATCAGAGATGGGAGTTCAATGGCATTTTAATGCTCCGGCTTGGCCCAGCGCAGGCGGACTTTGGGAAGCCGCAGTCAAGAGCATGAAGCATCATCTGAAGCGAGTCATTGGAGAGCAACGTCTAACTTACGAAGAATTTTCTACTTTGCTATGCCAAATTGAAGCTTGTTTAAACTCACGACCACTATGCACCGTGACTGAGAACGTTGAAGAAATTGATTGCATAACGCCAGGACATTTTTTAACCGGTTCATCACTCCTGACAATTCCAGAACCCGAAATTGACAACACTTACAACGTAAGCAAGAGATGGCAAATTGTACAACAACTTGGCAAGGATTTTTGGAAGAAATGGTCGCAAGAATATCTTCAACAATTACAAGCAAGATTAAAGTGGAAACGACAGAAGACTGATCCACAGAAAAATGACATCGTATGCATTAAGGATGAAAGGCTTCCTGCAGGAAAATGGGCATTAGGTCGCGTAGTGGAGCTACACCCTGGGAAGGACGGCCACAGTAGAGTCGTCACATTGCAAACTGCGAAAGGCGAAACAAAACGTCCTATTACAAAATTGGTACCCTTAGTTGAGGCCGAGAAACCAAACTGCATTGACACTGACAAAAATAAACTAAATAGATCTAAAAGATTGACCTGGAACAGCTTGCTATGCTACACATTGATGTTGGTTATGACACTGATTACACCCACTGCCCAGCAAAATATGAAGCTTACTCCATTGACAAAAAATCAATCAATTTATTTTGACAAGATTGCAGACTTACAGGAAATTAGAGATGAATGGAAATTGGTATTTTATTACAATATGACAAACTATTGGCGTAATGTGGATACTCTGCAAATATTCGTATCTCACATTAAGCAAGCTCGGTGCGAAGAGTGGCTAATGCAATTTCATGTAATAATTAACCAACTAGAACAAAGCACAAATGAATTAAATTATTTCAATAAACTCCTGAGGTCTCAACAGATAATACAACACCGATTCAAAAGGGGATTGATCGACGGAGTAGGATACGTTGCCAATTCGTTATTTGGACTATTAGATCAGCATTTTGCAGAACAATACGAACAGGATATTGACAAAATTCATCATAATGAAAACCATCTATTACAATTGCTAAAAAACCAAATAAGTATTCTGGAAACCGAAAACAACATTGTACAACGCAACGAAGCGACAATGGTAAAGCAATTAACCTTGATAAATGATCACCTCTCTGCACTGGAAAACAAGACGCTCCTAGAGAAACTTGAGACTACAAATGCATTTTACATTATAACATCGGCCATTGCTGCAGAAAAGATGGCGCAAAATTTAAAAGATGTTCAACAATCTCTCATCAACACACTGACAAATATGTATCAGGGGCATATGGACGTACATTTACTATCACCAACCCAAATGCAAAGTGAATTAGACAGAGTAGCTCGGCTACTACCTCGCGATGTTACGCTTCCTGATGTCCGAAATGACGTCAGAGATATCTACAGACTATTCAGGATACATGCACGCATTACAAAACATTACCTATTGATGGAAATAAAAGTACCGATATTAAGTGATACTCTATACGAGCTAAATCAACTAATAAGCATACCTCAACGTATTGATAGTAATCGGGTAATGTACGTGATCCCCAACTCTGCATTAATAGCATTTAACGCCAACCACTATTTATTTATACCTCTAGAACAATATGATATTCAAAACTGCCAAAAATTACATGACCAAACTCTAATGTGCAAAATAAACCAACCTATATATAACACTGGAAATCGGCACAAATCTATTTGCGATGTACAGCTGATTCGAGACAACGAAGAACACAGCACTTATTGTCATACGGAAATAAAACTATGTGCCGACAAATGGGTTAAATTACATAAACAAAACACCTGGTTTTATTATTGTTGTGGCACGTGCGAACTACAATTAGCGTGTGGCACACAAATGTCATCGGAGACGTTACGTCACTCGGGTTTGATTACGCTCAAACAAGGATGCACCTTGCAAGGCGACTCATTTACACTGCATGCATATATGGAGTACAAAAGTAATATCATAGTCAATGAACCTTATGCCATGACCATACCCACGATCTCACCGATCAACAATATCATCAACACCTCGATCCGTAACTCAACACTTCACCTTGAAACACACGAAGAAGCATTCAAGAAGATTAACAACCAATTACGCTCCCTTAAAGAACAATCGAACCTAGAAACGTTATCCTCCCATGATTTCCACCACTACACAGCAATATATGTGATCGTTGCGATTAGCCTTGCACTGCTAGTAACAACGTTGTACCTATGGCGAAAGATATTAACCCTAAGACAGGGGGAGGGCTTGCAACACGCAAGAAGCAGAAGAGAAGAAGAAGGACAACACGACATCGAGCTGGGTGATCGCAAGATTGAAAAACGGGAAGCTAAAGTGCATAAAGTGTCGAGTGCCAACCCTACGTTAAGTGAAGTGAAATTTGACACTGAAAAACACAGTGATAATTGTCATAATATATAATTATGGTGACATTCTATTTATAGACTTTACGTTGCAGTTTTCGTAATATATTTTGATTTGATTTTAATCGTTTCTTACATTAGTGATATACATATTCCTTTTACATTGTTTGTTAATTTTTTCTTACTTTAAGGTTGTTTTTATTTACATGTTTACATTTGGTTGACGGTTTGTTTTATCCTTAGTTGTGGCAATATGTACGGTGCACGTACATGAATTTTCAAATAATTGCATTTATTTCAAAATATTGGATTGTTTTAAGTTAGCTAGTAGGCTCGCGCATGTGCACTTTGAACGCGACCTACATTTGACAGTGCATTAACACTTTTACATTATTCTATGCATCTTTTAAATAATGTTACTTTTAACAATTAGTGTTCAATTAGACGTGGTTTGGGTCGGACTACTTGCATTTTTATTTTCGTCTCATCCCGTTGTTCACTCACTGACATTTGCATTCATTTACATTGTCATTTGACATCCATTTATGCTAGGGATTCACCCTACACTACGGACGCTAATAAATCTACTTCAGACCCATGAAGGGCTCGGTAATAGCGTCCATGAAGCTCCTTGCTCTGCCATATTTCTCTGCGGTCATTAGTATCTAATACTACAGGTTTGCGCCAATTCTCGTTACCTAAGGAGAGCGGAGTGAGGCCTTTGTCCACCGCTACCACATCCCGATGCATACCCACGTCAGCGTTTAGGAAATATTCCCTAAGGCTGCATACCTCGCGGTTATGCAGGGTCTTTGTATTTAAAAAACCACGACCACCGCATTTCCGGGGGATATACAGCCTCATCACCGATGAACGTGGGTGATGCATCCGATTTGCAGTCAGAGTTTTGCGGACCCGCCTGTCCAAGGCGTCAAGTTCAGTCTGAGTCCATTTGAGTATGCCAAAAGAATACATCAATACTGGCATAACCCAACCATTGAAGGCACGCACCTTGTTTCCGCCTGATAGAAGACTATTCAGTACTTTATTCAGGCGGCCAAAGAAGCGTTCCTTCAATGACTGTTTAACATAAGCAGTATTGATGCCTAGTGCTTCTGACATACCCAAATACTTGTAAGTTTCAGTTGATCCGAGGGATCTCAGGTGTATGGAATCCGAGAGTTGAGTTCCCACGGATTCCATAATCTCTCCTCGCTTTACATGCATGACCGCACACTTGTCTACCCCAAATTCCATTCCGATGGCGCTACTGAAAGTTTCTGTTACCTTCAGTAGCTCCATCAGTTGCAATTTGCTGGTGGAAAAGATTTTCAAATCATCCATGTAAAGCAAGTGTGATATGACCTGACCACCTCTTCTCAACTGGTAGCCTAGCCCTGAACCCTCCAGCAATGTACTGAGAGGGTTGAGAGCCAGGCAAAACCACAGAGGGCTCAGACTGTCGCCTTGAAATATGCCACGCTCAATCCTAATCGGTTCGCTGTTTTCCTGGATCTGTCGACATCCTGGGTAGCAGAGGACCGTCTTCCATTGCCCCATACATGACTCAAGAAAATTGCGTAGCATTGGATCTATTTTATACAACTCCAACACCTTCTTGAGCCATGTATGTGGAACAGAGTCATAGGCCTTCTTATAATCTATCCAACATGTCGACAAATCTCTTCGGAAACGACGAACCTGTTGGTTTATGGCAATATCAATGAGGATTATTATATTATTATTATTATTAACGTAACTGAGATGGCATACAAAGAATTGCATTCAGGACTTTCCCATCAATAGCTGCACAGTATAATTCATATTCAACAACTTTTATTGTATGCCCTCTCGAGATTTCAGTTATAATGGGGGTAAGATTTTGTATTTCATCCTGAATAGACTGTTTCTTCAAAATAATTAATTCTTTCGTTTCTTTTTTCTACAGTAACGAAAAGATGACGGTGCAGGATATACCCAAATAACATCATTGCTGTCTTTAGTTACAACCTGCAATGGCGTAAATGTCGTCGCAAAAATACTATTTTCGTCACCTTCTACATCTGAGAATGATTGTTTATATAAAGATTGCCCAGTGCTTCCATCAAAGCCTCAGTTACCCCTTAAAGTGCAATCTACTGCTTGAATGCTTTTTTTGGTACAATATTTGATGATGACTTCATCACATAATTTAATCACCTGAGTAAAAGTGTGGTTGACTAAACTTTGAAGAGGAACAGATGCTTCTCTTTCAGATACCTGAACCTGGTCAGGATAACAGGTTTTTTAGCCCCTTGAATTTTATAATACGGGGGGTATGCATCAAATCCACGTCTTTTAAGATCTAATCGAATTGCACTGTATGTTTCGATGGACATATTTCTATCAGTTATCATAGCCAGAGCTTCGACAGGTGTGCATGGTTCTGGAGAAGTCTGAACTTTTTTAAGAATTTCTGTTGGAGAAGTCTCAGATTCTAGACATAGACATAATAGTGTCTCTAAATCTTTAGCAGTTAAATGTGGCAGATTTTGTCGTCCGATTTTAATAGATCGTACAAACGCTTGTATTTTCTGGACATTTGGTTCGTTGTCTAAAGCTTCTGAAAGTTTTCGCTTAGATCTATATTGTTGGCTTCTGCTTAAAGTCATAAGCCTCTTGGATTTCAGAGAAAAGAGAGATTCGTTATTAGAAACCGTTGCTGGTGAAGTTTCATCATTATCAAGGACTGATATCAAATAGGACTCATTAAACTTACAACGCATAAAGTAATGTTGACTCTTTGATAAAAACGCTGAAATTGTTTGTTTCAACTCCTCATCAGTTTGTGAAAGTTGATATTCAGAGCCAAAATAATTGACAACCATACTCACTCGTTCCGAAAGCGGCAGCTGCTTTGCTTCACCCTTAAACAGCTTAAAGGCTTCCATTCGAGTTAGTATTTTTGTACCAGAAGAATGTCCTTCACGGTAATCTGTCTGTTGATACGCATCGTTAGGGCTCTGTCAATGATGCCAACTTAGTGGATTTTCCACTAAAACTGGTGGTTTCGACCCCCCTTTTAGTGGCGAAATATTGCTTTTAGTGGCTGGTGGTGTTTTCTAGTGGTCAAGTGGAATTCAGTTTCAATTACTGAAAGTGCTATTACTCAACTACTAAGCCACTAAAACTTAATGAAATATATTATTTTTACTTCATTGAAATGAAATGAAATGAAATGAAATATTTATTTTGTAAATTGGTTATAAATAACACTTTTACACGTCATGTGATTACTGTACTTACACACATTAATGTACTTAATTTACTTTTACTGCGTAGGCACAATAAAAGTGCAGAACTTATGGCAAGAGTTGATGATCTATGGCGACAAATTCATTTGCAGAAATGAAACGAGAGCATAGATA
Source organism: Tholera decimalis (assembly GCA_943138885.2). Classification (NCBI taxonomy): domain Eukaryota; kingdom Metazoa; phylum Arthropoda; class Insecta; order Lepidoptera; family Noctuidae; genus Tholera; species Tholera decimalis. The sequence continues at coordinate 27,769,541 of OW964559.2, forward strand.
CAAAAAAATTTGGAATGAAGTATTGCATTTCAAAGATGTCCAAGGGGAATCTAGATTTGAGGAATTAGCGACTTTTGCGATTACTCTCTTAATACTACCTAATTCTAATGCCGATGTTGAGAGACTATTTAGCAGTATGAATGTAATATAAAACAAGCAGAGGAACAGAATGAAGTTGAATATTTTAACTGCAATATTAAAAACACTCTGTGGTTTAAGATTGGAAGTAAAATGCTGCAATGATTATGAAATTCCAATAAAAGTTATAAAACAAATTGGTAGCAAAGCATCATATAAATGTGAAACCGACGATGATGGTGCAGACAAAAGTTCTTGTATGTTGATTTACTGACTTAAAATATTTTATTAAGTCATATTAAAGAACATTTTTTACTAATACAAGTAATAATAAATAAATACTGTTTTCTTTCGTGAAAACTAAAAAAATAGTGTAAATTTTAGCGATTTTTAGAGTAGGGCCGATTTTTGTTAGTGGTTTTCTGGTGGTTTTAGAAGTTGGATCTGGTGGAGAGCTAGTTGAACTGTTGGCAACACTGGGCTCTGTTAGTTAATTGAAAACATCTCGTCGTCTGAATCGGTGTCAATTAGCAATGCTATAGTCGTCTGTGTTGAAATTCCAGGTTTATTTGTTAGTTTTTGATTAGTTTCCATTGTTGATCCCACGAGTAGGGTCGATAGAAGGTCCACCTCCGGGTGACGCCCATTCCGAGGGTAAGGCTACATACTACGGAGGTCGCCAGATATCCATAGGGTTTAAACGACTTCACTGTCGGGTTTTATAGAGTGTTCCTTCTCGCGGGCCGGCCAGTTAAGGCAAGCCCCGCGTCCGTAGTTTTGCACGACGTACCTCAGCATGAGGTTGTTGAAATGCAGAGTACGGTTACGGTATAAAGGTTGACTGGCGCTCAGTCCCCTGACATTGTTCCAACTCCAGATGGAACAACTATTGATTTTGCTTTATAGCAAAAACTATACTTTAATAAATATAGTTACATAATGTATATAAATAACGTGTGTGTAGATGACGTAAATAATGTGGAAGTCAGACTCGCCCATGAAGGGTTCCGTAGTAACTATAATAATATAATATAATATGTATATTTATTTAAAAAAAAACCCTTACCCCTTGCGCCAAAAAACTTTGTTTTCCATAGTGTTTGTATGAATTACAAAGTTATATTTGCGGTTTTAGAAAATAATATTTTTACGCGACTGCAAAAAAGGAGAGTTATGTTTTTACCGTGATAGAATCCACGGGAGCGAAGCCCCGCGTGTGTACTAGTATCGGAATAAAATGGCTGTCACATTCAGACGGACGGACGGACCGACAGACGGACAGATAGACAGACAGACAGACAGACGGACAGACATGCCGAAACTATAAGGGTTCCGTTTTTTGCCATTCGGCTACGGAACCCTAAAAAGCATGGAGGAAGCAGCTTAAGAAGACGACCAACTAGCTAATTTCCTGTACTTTTTATGATGACGACGCGATGACGTGGCGACTTAAGCGCGTCCAGTGATGATATTTGGCAGATCCGTACCAAAGACGAGAGTACATACTCTATACACGATTTACGTTGAGGTTAATACAGATTGAGAAACTGTTCCGGTGTGAAGTACTGTCTTACCTTTGCTAGGCTTCTCAACTTTTTACTGCTAATTGAGTCTTAGCCTTGATAAACAGACCAAAATTGAATGTGGAAGTCAATGTTATCCCAAGAAGATCAATACGATCGGATATCGGCACGGTTACACTACGGAAAGGAGCGGGTTGAAATTGGATTCTTTTTGGAACGCCAGGGTCTTAGCTGCATTAAACTTAACCAAGTTGGCATCGCCCCTTTCGGAGCCCTCAAGGACAATTTCAAGCGCCCAACCGTATCCTCACGGTAAGACTGGATCTGTGAGCCTCTTTTCTCAGAAACTGTGTTGTCGCTCCTGAATATGACTGACAGGATGAAGTAGAAGGCGAACTATTCATGTAACCTGCTTCTTTCGGCAAAGTTCGCGATGTTTTCGAATTTATTATAATTTTCACATGCTGTGGATATTTAATGCAAACCGTGCGACCGCATACGACCATCGATGGCATAACGAAATGTTTTGTTACAATATTTACAAGATACACTATTATTTTGTCTTTTGTTCTGATTCCACACAAGTTTGTCCTTATTACGCGTCATTTCTAACCGATACTCTCAATAAGTATTACTAATATTAAATTAAAAAGCATCTAGCCAGCATTTAATAACTCAAACGTGGAATTCCCCGTATACGAATTACAGTAGTGTTGCAGAAATAGATAAAAACTTGTTTTTCGTTTCGTTTTGATAATTTAACATTTTGTTACTAGCAGTAGTAATATTGATATTGTTTTGAGTGAAAAATGAGTTTTTTGAAATGGAAAAGTATCGGAAAAATATAGGAATATTTGAAAAATATTGGAAAAATATCGTTTTTTCTTTTCTTTTCCGTCCGAAATTTTTCCACTACTCAAGAGTACGTATAGGTTTGATAAAATAATATATTGAGTTTCTTTTCCATGTACGGGGAGCCCTTTAACTTTTTGTACAGCGTTTCATATAATACATCTATCTACCAAGTTTCAACACTAAAGATGGGCGTTTAAGCAAAAAGCATATAATATAACATGTTATTTAAAATAAGCGAATAAGCACCCTAATTTATAAAAGCATTTTACGTTATCTGCTTATTCTGCTTTTTGTTAAAATTAAAACTTAACAGCAAAAATTGCATTCCGTTGTTCACTTTCAAAAACGACAATTTAATTAAAACGGGTTTTAGTTTACTGTCATGTTTTGTGTATTTCCGAAACAATTTGTTTTTGAAGTTGTGACTTGGACTTGTTTACGTAAACATAAATAGTGTAAAACATTTTTTAATGTGGTGAATTTTTTCGTACCGAGGAAATAATTCTGAGACCGTTGGACTTGTATATAATATAGTTTTTAGGAGTTAGTTAGTGTAAGTAATTGTATTAATTTTGTCGTCATTTTTCTATAAAAACAAATTGGTGAGCTAATAAAACTGATATGCAAAGTACGAAGGAAAGTTCATTGATGTCGTTTAAAAACCAATAGGTACTTAAACTTAACTAACTAAAAAAGCTAACAACATAATTTCGTTATTTTTAATGTAAGCAAGCAAATATACAGATAAGCAATTAAGCAGTTAACGTAAGTGACTTTTGATAAAAAATAAACGAATAAGTTCGTTAAAAGTTTTAAGTCGTTTATCACATCTCTGTTCAACACTGTAGTTCTAATGGTTTCTAGGGTTGGTGGCGCGCCGTGTTCACGTGCGCCTCAAAGGGACAAGGGGAAGTTTTACAATATCGTCGAAAAATCACGTTAAGGCATAAAAAATTATATTGCCAAAATATCTTTACTTTTTATTTTTACTTATTTATTTTTACAGGCTTTATATATACTTATTTTATTCAGCACTTTAATCCAAATATCCTCAAAGTCAGTAGGTAGCTGTTTAATAATATAATAAATACATAGGTACATCAAAATCATCACCACCTGTTAAAAAATGCGACTCCTATTGTTTGCAGGCAAATAAAATCGACTACCCAATGTAATAAGCAGATTTTAATTAACGATTTACGTTTATCCATATTGTATCTATGTTTTAAAAAAAAAGTAAATAATAACTTCTTCGTAAAATAAATAATCAATAAATAAATAAAAAATTAGCACTGAATTTCGTCAACACCGTCACGGAAATATCAAAGTGGAAGTAGTTCCGTAAGTGTAGCATTTGCGCGGCCCACATTAACCCGCCCCGCTTCCTCAGTTCTGAGCAAACCGTGAACCGTGAACCGCTGTCATACATGTCGACTTTTCAGAAAATTATGGAATGAAAGCCGTTAGTGAAGTTTAGTCATTAAATTTTGGTGGGAGCCGCAAAGAACTTACCCGACATGCTGCCGTTATTTATGCCTTTGATTATCAAAGCAGTGATATAAAACCAACATCAGTCTGCACCGTAAGCGAATATCTGAAACATGACGCTCCAGCAATTTGGGCACATCTTATACCCCTGATAAATGAAGCTATCAAAATTAATCCATTCCTCGATACTTTGCATTTTCAATCAGACTCACCTACATCTCAATACAGGAATAAGTACATGTTGTATATAGTAACACAATTGTCCCATGATTTCCCACAAATTACTTGAATAACGTAGAATTACACTGAAGCTGGCCACGGAAAAGGAGCCACAGATGGAGTGGGGGCTGTAATCAAGAGGACAGCTGACTTTCAAGTAAATCATGGCAGAGACATTACTAGTACTTATAGATAAATTTATGGCGGTGGCATGACAGTTATGGCTGTAAACGAAACTGATGTGTGGATAAGAGAACAGAAAATACCCAGTAAGCTTGACACATTTAAGGGTACTCTTAAGGTACATCAGGTCCTGTGGGAACGTCACTGTAATAGGTCAACTTTGAGAACATCTGGCTGTTTCAAATGCACATGTGGGCAAATATGTGATCATGGAAAACATTTAGGTTTTATAAAAATACCACGTTCAGTCGCAATAACCATGAATCAGGACAAAAACAAAGATCATGTCACTCTATTAGCAGCAACGAAGTATCCGACTCTTTGTGATGTTCCTTTACCAACTATTCACAAGGTACTTGTAGCTGTGCCTTCAAACATAAAAATACTCTCCAACAAATTAATCCAAATACAAAAAAAAATAATCAGAATATTTGTAGCTACCTACAGGTTGGTTCCTGTATGATTATAAAATAACTGACTCAAAAATTTGATGATTATATGTGAGAAGTTTGTCAAATTATGAAAAAAAAAACATCTAGGAGAATTAATGAGTTGTTGATTACTAAAAACTGACTAAATTTTGAAATAACTTTGAAATGTGATGATTACGTGATAATTGAAAGCTAAAACACAAAAATTAAGTACAATTTTACCTCTATAAGACTGATTACCAAAAAAAACCTAACTAATCTCAATTACTATAAGAATATGACAAGTTTATGTAAGAAAAAAAATTTCGAAGACTATTATTATATTACTTTATATATTTTATAGACTTGATTTATTTGTTGTTGATTAATCATTAAAAAAGTTGATTTCCTTAAATTTTGTCGTATTTTATAGAAAATCTATACTAATATTATAAAGCTGAAGAGTTTGTTTGTTTGTTTGCTTGAACGCGCTAATCTCAGGAACTACGGTTCTGATTTAAAAAAATCTTTCATTGTTAGATAGCCCATTTATCGAGGAAGGCTATAGGCTATATATATCATCACGCTAAGACCAATAAGAGCGGAGCACTAATGAATAATGTTTCAAAATCGGGGGATTTTTTTTCCACGCGGACGAAGTCGCGGGCGGAAGCTAGTTAATGTATAAAGTGTCATTACCATACACTCGAAATCATCACCATCCATGTATAAATCATCGCCATACCACAAACGTCATCACCATCTCACCTCTTTTTATTTAAATGCTGATATCTTCGGATTTACGCTTAAAATTTTAGTGTAAACACATTTTATGAACATTATAGTTATCCTACGATGATTTTATCTAGTTTTACTAGCATTCCAACGTGATTACAATTTTTTGAATTTTTTGTTTGAAGAAAGTTTTCTTGTGTAAATCCACCCGTCAGCATTAGTGAAAGGAGTCCCATAAGGCCATTGCCTGCCGGGGTTGTGGAAATGTTCTAACGAGATACCGCGACTCCGGAACGCAGGGGCAGCTGAAGGAACAGGGTGGGTTTTTAGTCAGTAGAAGTGTGACAATCCCTTCCAGTCCGGGGTGGATCATGAGCGGGAGAAGTCATTTGATGATTTTCCCAAACGGAAAAAAATCCTAATAGTTTCGGAACAAAATCGCTGTGACATACGGACAGACAGACAGACAAACATGATGAATCTATAAGCGTTCCGTTTTTTGCCATTTGATTACGGATCCCCAAAAATGAGTAAAAATTAACATGGAGCTATAAACATAGTCACAGGACAAAAGCCACTTATCCAGTGTTGAAGTTGAAAATTGACAGAGATGAGTGATTGGTTGTGATTGGTAATTTGGCAGCTGACAGGCCAAAACAGCGCTCTTTTTTTAGCTCCGGCTAGTGTTGATTCCAATAATATTTACATTCTCTTTTGTCGCATACTATAGCTCATATTATTATGAGTTTGATAACGAAGCACATTTTAAAGGATTGGATTTTGTAAACAATATTCTACAAAACCTGAAGACATGTCTAAAATGAATCTAGAAGATGCGGGTGTCTACGATCTCCTTAGCGATCTGTGCACTAAGACAGCGGCTAAGTACTGCAATCAGAACAGACTATCACAGAAGCGGCTCATGACTAAAATGAGGTCGTTTGCTTACGAAATTATATTAAAAAAATCCTCCAAAGACTTTTCCTCATCGAAAGGAGAGCCTATTGTTGACTTGTTGTCATACTACTTTGTGTATCAGCAAAGTGCGAGGAATGTAGCTGAGTACAAAAGAACCGTAGAATTAAAGAAAATAATCAGCACAATCCGGCAAACAGATTTTGGTGATGATAAAGAACTTGTTTACAATATATTAAGATTCCTTAATGGACTTAGTAACACAGTAAAAGAGGATTTGTCGGCCGAAATGTTTCGGGTAATTATTACTTCATAGAAAATAATGAATGAAGCATGTTTTATCCATTAATGTGACCTGTTAACATTATTAATAATTATTATTATAGAAACCATTCTCATTTGGCCTACTCGATGAGATGCTACCTAAACCTAAGCGGGAGGCATTTGGTTCTCCACAGCCCTATTCTTTCTATCCGTCACATGTGTTTGAGCTGCCTTTCTCATTGAAGCATCAAGGGGCTATGCTGGACAGTCCGAAGTCACAAACTTATACCGAATACACTGTTGAGAGTTTTGATTCTGCAGCATGTAAGTCTATTTTATGTTCTACATAACTTAATATCAACGGTCCCTACATACAAAAAGACATGTTGAAATTGGCATTTTTTTTAAATTGCCCATTGGCTTTAGATTGTCTATATGCACATACCTATGTAAGATATTTTTCTCAATATTATGTATTTAACTTGAGTTACAAATCATACAAGAGAACAAGTATTATAATCACAACAAATAATTGTGGTAGATGTGGATAACTATACATATCATTCTCTACGGTGTTTTAAAATGCGCACCACCCAGTGCAATCGCGCTCAAGTCTGACTTAACGTAATGATGTTAAGTCAGACTTGAGCTGTTGTTGTAAATGTACAACAACAGTTTTTATTGTTATCGAAATATATGAACTTATGTCTCACATGTTTGTCTGGCATGCTAGTTTGCTGAGCAAGCCTCCTGGATTAAGTGTCCCTGCTGATGCACAGCACAGTCTCAGAGAGATACTTATCCATTGCTAGAGCTGACAGAGACGAAATAGCCACTCTTAGAAAGGCCATGGTAGAGCAAATGAATTTGACCTTAAATCTCGATTTCCAATGGGGCGATGACAATCTGATTAAATTCAACGCTTCAAAATACAGGCTTGACTTTCAAAAGAAAGGTACTTTTAGAGGTGCATCTGTACGAGTTACCAACAGCCTCAAGTTCTTGGGCATGGAGTTAAATGTCTGACCTCAACTTTAGCTCAACTGTTCAGTCTTCAGTCTCAGACTGCAGCCAAAAAGCTGAGAATCCTACAAAAAGAGAGGCAATACTTCATACCTGGACAGCTTTCGAATTTGTATAAAGCACAGATCCGTTCCTGTATCTTGCAGTCACTGCTGGGATGGCTCAGCAAAATATCAAATAGCTGCACTTGACTCAATCGAACGCAGAGCTAAAATGCTCATATGCTTCATAGAGGTTCTGGCAGGCCAGCTTCACAGCCTGGCTCATCAGCGAAACGTTGCTTGCTTGTCGATCTTCTACAGACTGTAGTTTGGAGAGTGTGCGCAGGAGCTCCACGACCTAATCCCTTCATCCCAGTCTACTATATGTACTGCAGGGTCCCATCCACACTAGGTTGATATACCGTCTTGTCGTACTAAGCGCTTCTCATCTACATTTCCCTTCATCCCAGTCTACCATATGTACTGCAGGGTCCCATCCACACTAGGTTGATATACCGTCTTGTCGTACTAAGCGCTTCTCATCTACATTTATTGTGCGCACAGCCAAGGTTCTCTCTGCCGGTTTCTGTATTCCCTGCCATGTGTAACTTGTCAGCCTTTTAAAGGCTGATGGGTGAAGAGCTAAGGCAAGAGTGAACTGGCATATTCTGTGACACTAATATATACTTACTATCAGGTGTACAGTATTAAGATCAATCAGTCTGAATAATGCTGTGATTATTATTAAATATTACCATTTATGTGGATGGATAATTAAGCTGAGAAAAATTATTAAGAGTCCACTGTTTAGAGACGCGAACTCGTTGGTGGGCGTAGCTAATTCGCATGCTATTTCACCTAACATCGTGCGAGAAAGAGATAGACTCAGTGATGAGCGGGACGAAACTGTTGCGCGCACACAAACACTCCCGTGTAGTACACGCTACACGGCACCGTGCCGTCGCACAGTGGTCCGGATTTTCAAAATGATGGACTTTCGATCGAAGATGGTTATTTCACTGAACAAAAAATGGCATCTAACAGTATATATAACGCTTATCAATATTTATTACTACAATTTTTCGATAAAATTGCTCCATCACGTCAAAAAAAATATTGCAAAAAAAAAATATATATTATATATATTTTATATTAATATATATATTTATAAAAATATATATATTATATAATTATATATATTTATACTATTTTTTTTTTTTTCTATGGCTGGTATTAAAGTATAGCAACCAAACCTTATATTCTAGTAAGTAATTGTTGCCCTTAATACGACGACATATAATTTGCTTGCGTATCCCTGCGGCCTTGGCGCCTACGATGATTCAAAGTTTCAAATTTTTAAGTCGATTTTTCTTAATGTTTTTGACGATTCATCTTAAAAGAAATTGTTAGAAATAGATAAAGCCTATGAAAAGGGCTATTTTCAGAAGTCCTGAAAAGAACTATTTCAGGTAGTCCTGAAAAGGACTATTTTATGCAGTCCTGATAAGGACTATTTTATTGAAACGACTTATCTTACTAACTCAATTCAAACAATAACAATATCACTAAATCTGTCACGCTATTACGCTAATGGATCGTCAACTCCTGCCTGCAGCTCCTGTAGATCAATATTTTCAGTTTCTTCTGTTGTTACCTCAGGCAACAAGAAAAGCTCTTTAACAACTGAAAAAAAAATCTAAATTTTTTGAGTTGTTGTATTTTGGTCGAATATGCGATAAATATGGGTCCGAACTAATTAAAAAATTATGCAACAAGTCTTCGTTGGTCTTCATCCTGTTAAATTTTCTTGTGTGATTTTCATGAACTCTCCGAAATTCTTTATTTCTTGCTTCACTGGCTTCTTCGGAAAGAATACCAATTGGTAGGAAGCCAAAGTGTTAGCAAATGTCTGCACCATGTATGAGGAGCTTGTGCACACTTGCGGGCATATAAAACCACGGGTATAGATGAACAAACACCTCAGCTGTATCTCGACAATACGTTCTAAATTTTTCAATATCTATGGCACATCCAGATGAAACTGTTTGAAGAATAACCGCGAAATGCTTTAATATGTCTTTATCAATATTGGTAATTTCGGCAGATTTCTCATAATCTAAAAAACCTGGCTGTATTTCCGTCGTTTGTGGTTCCAAAGCCTTGCTTAACAAAATCTACAAGAATTGCCATTTTCTGCTTGAATTCTTCTTGTGTCAGTTGTTTTTCGCAGCTTTTAGTTCCTTGTTAGCACCTCGTGTAGGCCACATTTTAAAGTCCATGTTTATGAACATTTTCTCGTACAGGTCTTGAAAATACGTCTGACAGCTTGTTCATCTCAGTCGGCTTAGCAAGGCAAATATTGCAGGCAGATGCAGATAAAGTATCACTTATAATAGTGGCCACTTTTCCGTCGATCATTGTCATATGAAAGTCGTGATTAATCTCCAGCCCGGCACACTTTGTAGGACCGATATTATCTATTTCTTCATTCAATGAAGCTTCTTCTTGCTTGATATATTCTGCTGCCTCTTTACAAAATTCAAACTTAATAAACCTACAATAATGGGTTGAAGAAGGTGTTGGGTTTTCCCATATGGTGATATTATTAGAAACTAATTTAAGAGGGACAAGACTTGACACAAATACCGATGAATCACTGAAGTTTACATCTTCACTTCTTTGCTTGTAGGTGCTTTGTGAAGAAGCTCCATCGAAACCCTATTTACTGATTAACTTCAATCCTTCATTTGACGAATCAACTTGGGTACCAGTAATCTGAAGAATCTTCTGGACTGTCAGATCCAGTAGGGCTTGAATCTTTACTGTACTGAGAGGAACCTCTCAGTAATTTCTAAATCGCTTGGATAGCATCTTTTCTTAGCTTCAAGGAGTTTGTGATACGATGGTAAAACTGGAACTTCACAATCTATCAGAACTTTCCATAAACACAAATATTTCCACTTTGACAGATTCAAAGACCTAGAGCGTGATCTTCGTCAAAAGATTTTTTGCTTACTTTCTTTTTAAACAAAGTGGTTTGAACAATCGCAACACTATCAGGGTTTTTCGTTATGCTATATTAGCTAAGTCATTCTTCTTTTCTGTTTAAGTCTTGTGACTAATGCGAAAATGAGTTCTTTCGGTGAGTATTCCAGAAGAGACCCTGAACGTCTTTTTTTTCTGTTTGTTGCCGAGGTCAAGAAACGGTTTCCTAATCTGAACTAAATCCGTAGATGTGCCCACAGTTGATGTGGACGGAATCACAGCTGCTACAGTATCGATATCAACGGAAGTACTCGTAATTTCTGATGATATGTTTTCGATAACTTCATCTTGAGCTAGAAAATTTCTGATAAATTCACTGTAGTGCAATTTGGCCAACTAATATTTGATTGTAACCACTCAGCATGCCTGTTTCTGAAAGTCTTTTGATTTCTGAAAGCACTTGCCCATCTGCGACTCATATTACTAATATATTTTTTTTAAAAGGTCTTGATTATTTCTGAATCTTCTGAACATATTTCAACTGGGATGCGCACAATAATAGCTTCATAGAGTCGTGTCCAATTTTTCATGTCTCCTTCAACACGAAGGAACATAAAAATATCTAAATTCGTAACAAATGCAGCCATAACGAAACTCACAAAACTTTCACACAGCACGGATAATGATGTTGCTTCCTCAAGGGTTGAGAAATAAGTGTCCTTAATTGTTACCTGCACAAATATTTATAACAAACACAAGTTCGCGAGTAGTGACTGACATAATTTACTAATTATGTCAGTCACTACTTGCGAACTTGTGTCCACTGCGTTCAACAACCAATCAGCGTCGTCGATATTACCCCTACCACTTTTTGGTGGTGGGGGTTAATTATTAATTTATCAAAGTAATAGTTTTAGTCATTTAGGTATAGATAGTCATCGTCAGCACATGACTGTCTTCAATTACATGCATCAAATTGAAATGTTATTAAAAAAATATGTAATTTTATTATTGTCTTATAAATGAAATGCCTACCAAATGCCTAAATTTATATTTTTTAATTAATATTGTATTGAAAAAAAAAATATTTTTGTTCTTAATTGTAAAACTCGTTAATAGCCATTAGAAAATAAAACATAAAAATTTGAAACTTTGAATCATCGTAGGCGCCAAGGCCGCAGGGATACGCAAGCAAATTATATGTCGTCGTATTAAGGGCAACAAGTACTTCCTAGAATATAAGGTTTGGTTGCTATACTTTGATACTAGCCGCAGAGAAAAAAATAAAATAGATTTTCTCCCATACATTTTTATTCTGAATATTTTTTTTTTGATGTGAAGGAGCAATTTTATCGAAAAATTATAGTAATAAATATTGATCAACGTTATATATACTATTCGATGCCATTTTTTGTTTAGTGAAATAACCATCTTCGATCGAAAGTCCATCATTTTGAAAATCCGGACCACTGTGCGTCGCGCCGCACACTCGCGCATGGTCATTGATAAATGCGAGCGATCGCGAGTTACTCACATTTTTTTATACGGTAACTACGCTCGAATTTGGATTTATTTCATTAAGCCGGCTCTACACGTTGGCCAACACAGTGGCGAATGTAGTGGCCAGTGCCTATTCGCCAACGTGTAGAGGGGGTGTTTGTGCATCTTGGGTTGTATTGGAATGATGGCCGACAAGTTGGCGCGAGATCCGTGTGGTGTCGGTTTTTTGCAAAAGATCAAAGGGTTTTGGCCGAGTATTGGCCACCGCGTCCACACGTTGGCCGCGCGTATAGTTTGCTACGAGCTCCCAGGACGAACGCACGCACCTGATTCAAATTTTTAACCGACTTCAAAAAAAGAAGGAGGTTCTCAGTTCGTCTTGAACTTTTTTTTAATGTATGTTACCACATAACTCGAAGTCGGCTGGACCGATTTAGAAAATTCTCTTTTCATTTGAAATGGTATACTTTCTAGTTCCAGGTCCCATTGTTATGAAATCAGGATCTGATGATGGAATCCTGGAGTAATCGAGGGTACTCTTCAAATATTATAGGCATACCTATAGCGTTTTGGGTATTTCTTATAGTGTCTTGTGCAGTTGCTCTCGGAAAGCACCATTTGGGGAAGTGGAACTGATAATGAAGACCACAGATGACCACCGAAACTACTCAATAATAAGTATTTCGTGGATTGCGATTCGATTACTTGCGTACGGATGTTAAACACTTTATCCTCATCACGATACATATGGTGATGTAGAGCTGATGGTCAAGTACCAGGAGAACTCCTCAAAAAATAACGGCTCTGCATCGGGAAAAGCAATATTCTGTAAAAGGTGATAAGTTGTTGACATTATGGCTTTTATAACTAGATAAATTACAAACCGACCCACGAAAAAGCGTGAAAAAAATTTTTTTACAAAAAATAGAACCGACTTCCATATCAAAACACTACAAAGCCAAAAATAACTTTAATTTCGGAAGGCGGTGTGACGAGCATAAAGTGCTTAACATCCATATTCAAGTAATCTAATCGCAATCAACGAAATACTTATTATTGAGTAGTTTCGGTGGCCATCTGGGGTCTTCATCATCAGTTCCACTTCCTCAAATGGTGCTTTTCGAGTGAAGTAAGACGAGCTGGAGAAAATATACAAGAATATGAGGACTTCCTTCTATGTCACATAGGTGAAAAAGAAGGTCAATATGGGGTAGGATTTATTCTCAAAAAGCTCATGATACAATATGTTGATGAGTTCATAGGAATTTCGGACCGTTTAGCAGTGCTAAATATGAAATTACACAATTACGAAGACATGTGGTCTATTGTGCAAGCTTACGCTCCCACTGAACAAACATACAAAAAGACAATCGAATATTTCTATGAGAATTTAAACAGTACTATAGACAAAAACTTAATAGTGATGGGAGATTTCAACGGCCAGACAGGTGAAAGTTTGCCAGAGGAAAGACGTGTTCTTGGACCTTTTACTTATGGAACCCGACGAAGCAAAAATGGAGAAAGACTCATTATTGTCTTTCGAAAACAACCTCTATATTCTAAACAGCAAATTCAAAAAGAAAGGTTCGAGGAAATGGACATGGATATCACCAGGAGGCAAATACAAAAATGAAATTGATTTTGTACTCATCAATCAACCAATGTATTTCACCGATTTAAATGTTGTGAACAAATTTAATTTCAACACGAACCATAGAATGGTCAGGGCAGATCTCACACTAAGACATACAAAGACACAAAGACCCAGAAGGAACCTTGATGGTAAATTGAGTATTCAGAATCTAGAAGAAGCTGCAAACAAACTGAAAGAAGGATGTGCAGATTTCGAGAAGGAAACCAAGAACCTAGATATTCAAAAGAAATACAACTGGTTCGAGACTTCAATCAAACTAGCAAAAAGTACATGCACTAATAGAGATATAAAGAAAAGAAGAAAGCTATTTATCAATAAAAACAAAAAATCTACTCGAAGCGAGAAAACTAGTAATCAGTTCCAGTGACACAGAAAATCGTAGAAAACGCATATCAGAGCTGAGTAAAGATATAAAACAGAGTATGAGAAGGGATAGAAAGCAAAATAGAAGAGAAAAAATAGAAAAGCAAATCATTAGAACAGGAGGAACAAAAAAAGCATATAAAGAATTGTTAGAATCAAAAGATTGGGTTACAAAGGAGAAATGAGAAAGGAATAGAACAAAACAGAAGATCAGACATAAAAGATATTGCTACATCATACTATACAAATTTATATAAGAATACACAAGAAGAACATGGCGAATCATTAGTACTAAACGACGATGAGGATGAGAGCATACCCGATATACTGCAACGCGAGGTAGAAGTAGCATTACAGTCCCAAAGTAAAGACGAAGCCCCAGGGCCAGATGGCATTGAAAATGAAATCCTATTAATGGCAAAAAAATTCCTGTTACCAGTAATCACTAAACTATTTAATGAAATTTTCGCAACCGAAACTATCCCTGTACAATGGACGCAATGTAATATAGTATTGTTATATAAAAAAGGTGATAAACTTAATATAGGTAATTATCGCCCGATCAGCCTTATGTCCAATGTATACAAAATATTTGCGAAAATACTGCTAAGAAGACTGGAAAGAAAATTAGACAACAGCCAACCAGACGAGCAAGCGGGTTTTCTTAGGGGTTACTCAGTATTGGATCATATACATGTGGTGAGGCAGATCATAGAAAAATCCTATGAATACAACCAACTATATTACATGGCATATATAGACTACAGCAAGGCTTTCGACTCTTTATTTCACAATAAGATATGGGAGGCCCTAAAAGAACAAGGTATCGAAAGCAAGTACATAAGGATACTGAGGAAGATATACAAGGAAAGTACAGCATGCATACAGTTGGAAAAGAAAGGAGAACCATTTAGCATACAAAAGGGCGTGCGACAGGGCGACACGCTATCCCCAAAACTTTTTTCTGCAGTCCTTGAAATGATATTTAGAAGACTAAATTGGGAAGGATATGGAATCAATATTAATGGAACCTGGTTAACAAATTTAAGATTTGCAGATGATATAGTTCTCTTTGCAAAAACTCCACAAGAACTGAATGTCATGGCAAATGGTCTGGCATTAGAAAGTCACACGATAGGATTAAAAATGAACATGGAGAAAACTAAAGTAATGACCAATGGACCTAAGAATGAAACCATCAGGGTTGGCCAAAGTGAGATAGAATACGTGGATGAATACATCTATCTAGGCCAAATTATCTCACCCTCAGACAATATTAAACAGCAAGAAACTAAACATATGCCAGCACTCGATGGAGCGAAGCATGATGGGAATAAAGAAAACAGATCGAGTCAGGTTGGAAGACATTAGGAAAAACACAAAGGTTCGGGACATAGCAACAAATGTCATGATACAAAAATGGAAATGGGCTGGGCATATGAGTAGAGACCTTCTTGCTCCACTCAGCAAGAAGGTCACAGAGTGGTACCCCAGGAATGGCATAAGAAAAAGGGGAAGACCCCGTCAAAGATGGGAGGACGACCTGGCCAAATTTGCAGGTGTGACCTGGAGCCGTGTTGCCAAGGACAGAAACGAGTGGAAAAGGTTGGAGGAGGCCTTTGCCGAATGGCAATCAACAGAAGACAACCTAGATTTTATTTAGCTTAGATATGTGCGTCAATAGTTCTCGTTAAATTTGCTCCCGAATACACTTGCGTACACGAAAGTTGTACCCTTTGTTTTTGTTACGAGTTGTTGTTTAAAATTTAGTTTTTGTTACGTTGATTACAATGCCAGGACCAAAAAAACGTCAGAAAGAACAGTTAGACACTATAGTTAAGGGAGGTTGAAATTCCGAATTCGTCACTGTCATTTAGGACACCGGAAAAAAAAGAATAAAAGGGGTAGCAGTTTTATTAACTAATTGTGACGACGAGAACACATTATTTTTAATGTTTTTTTTTAATACACTTCTGGACACATCTATTGGCCCACCTTAGAGTTTAGGTTTCGATGGCCCCTACCGAAATATGATTGCTAGATTGAACAAAAACTGTTGATGCAGTTTTAAACCTGATACATTTTACCATCTTTTTCGATCGTATAGTTTTAAATTTGAATTCAGAATACCATACGACATGGACCTACGCCTAACAAGTCGGATATGCGCCTTGTTAAAGGCAATTCATTTTTGAATAAAAAACATGTTTTATCAAATAAAGGTTTAATTTAATAACGCGTGTTGCCTCCATGGGCATCTACCACAGCTCTCATACGATTAGGCATAGAGTTTATCAACCGCTCTATGAAATTTTGAGGGATCATCTCCCATTCCTCTTCTATGGCAGTTTTCAACTCCTGCATCGTCTGGGCAACTGGCTGACGAGCCCTAACACGCCTTTTTAGCTCGTCCCACATGTGCTCAATGGGGTTCATGTCTGGGCTTCTGGCTGGCCAGTCCATAACTGTGATGTTCACATCCCGAAGATATTCCCTGACGATGCCGGCCGCATGGGCTCTTGCATTATCATGCATAAAAAGGAAATTTGGGCCCACATAGTCCGCGTTTGGTATCACGTGAGGTTCTAAGCACTCACGAATGTATCTTTCATCATTTAATGTTGGCAGCCGTGGTCCTGTAACAACCTCAAGTTGAGTTTTGCCGCTCGCGGATATACCGCCCCAGACAGTCCATGAGCCACCGCCATAAGCAACCCTCTCTTCAAAGCAGCATTGTGCGAAACGCTCTCCCTTACGCCGGTAGACCTTCTTCCTTCCATCATTGCCATGTAACACAATTTTAGACTCATCAGAAAAGAGTACACGGCTCCAATCTTGCTGTGTCCAATTTAAATGACTGCGTGCGAAATGAAGGCGCGCTGTTCGGTGGGCTCGCTTTAGTTTGGGCCCATTAGCTGGCTTGTGTGGTACCATATCGCGTTCTTTTAACCTTCTCCGAACAGTTCGAGCGCTCACAGATACTCCGTGGAAGTCGCGAAGTTGGTTTTGTATCTCAATGGAGGTAAGGTGACGATTTCTCAAGCTGGTCGTCACGATGAATCGATCCTGCCTTTCAGTTGTGACCCGAGATCGTGGCCTTCCTTGGCGACGAACAAAGCCGCCAGTCTCTAGGTACCTCCGATAAACATTTCGGACCGCAGATCGACTTAAATTAAGTTGAGCACTCACGTTTCTTTGGCTGTGTCCGGCCTGAATAAGTGCCACAGCTTGGGCGGCGACTTCAGGTGAAGTATCCATAGATTATTGATAGAACCTCACCTTAATGTTAAGAATAAGTAATGTTTGTTGCAAAAGCAAAGATATCAATCACTTTTTCAAGAATTAAATCCAAGTAAACCAATAAAACCAAGTTTTCTTAGTATTCGATTGTTTGATATCAACAAACAGGCTCCAAATTGTCTTTTGTTTCTTTAAATTCTGTGTTCGAAATTCAAAAAAAAGACTATTGAATGAAATTGTGAATGTGCCAGGTTCAAAACTGCATAAAAACTTTTTGCTCGACCTAATATAAAATTTTAGCTAGGACCAAACGAAACTGAAAATACAAGGTGGGCCAATAGATGTGTCCAGAAGTGTATTATTTTTCACTTTTAGATGTATTTATGTATTATATCTATTTTATTTATAATACCGAATTAACGAATGAATTCCTCTTCTTTCTTTAACATTCTTCTGAAAAGACATGATTAAAAATAAATGATGGCAATAACCATAGAACAATGGCAAGTAGCAAAAGTGACCACTTTGTTCTTCCACTAAGTGCACGATGCGCGAACTTACCCCCACTAAGCCAAAACCTTGCCAACTTACGTGACGAGGACTATACCTACATACTTAGGATTCTGATATTATCTATACCAGTATTATAAAGCGGAAAGTTTGTTTGTTTGAACGCGCTAATCTTCGAAAGTACTGGATGGATTTTGAAAAATATTTCTGATTGTAATAGGCAGTTTCATGAGGAAGGCTAGTAGATCGGATATCTAACATTTCGTTAAAGCTCTCGGTTTTCCTAAAATAAGGGCATTAGTGAAGTAAGTCGGAAGTAAATTACTATGATCGCGTGCGCTAGCGAAATGCTGAGATATACCAAAAGTTCATGGACTACAAAAATGTAGGGATAAACCCTAAATTTTTGTACTCCATGAACTTTATCAGCAGATCTAAATAAAGTCCGCGGTACTACATATCTAACTTTTATAAATAAGAAACAATACGGCACATTATGTTATGTGTATGATACTTACGTTCGAAAGTAGTTTTATCATCAAGACATTTTTATGAAGATAAGCTTTGTCTTTTACTGTACATAATTTGGACGCACAGTTTAGGAGAAATGTAAAATTAAAATTATTCAACAACTTTATTTGCTGAAGCGCCATTTAGTGCGCCACTATGGGAGTGGGACAGAACCGTGCGTACCGTCTCAAAAATCTGTAACTTTTTGTTGATTGAAGTAAATAGCTGAAATTTGGCACGTAGTATCTCTAGAGTATATACAATCCCATAATGACACATTTATTGTCAAATGTTTAATAAATAAGATAAAATAATATTTTATTTTTTTAATATTAAACCATAGTTTGTTCAACTTGTTGAATTATAATATTACAGTTTTATGATATTGAACCTATTTTATTTTATATTATATTATATTATATAAAGCTAAATTACCACTCACTGACTGACTGACTCACTCATTGACATAATTGTTCTCCCAGATGGTGGATGGGGAGGTGGGTATATTTTGACAGATTCGTAAACAAGTAACTTTCAAACCTACGGGAAAAGTGCCAAACCTCCCCTTTTCACCCCCCTTCTCACCCCTCCCTATCGTATCTCGGAAACTACGAGACCCGTATTTTTTGTTTTTTACGGATTCGTATAGAGGAGGCTCGGTAAAGTAAAAACCATTTTTCAAAGTCCCCCCCCCGCCCCCCTTCTCCCCCCCTTTAGGCGGATCTCGGAATCTAAGAGACTTGGAACATTTTTTTTTTCAGATTCATTTAGAGGGGCAATGCTTTAGTCGAAATACTTGTGCAACCCCCCCCCCCATCACCCCCGCCCCCTCTTTTTTTTTTTTTTTCACAAGCACGCGAGGTGCTTGCACCTCGCGCAACACGCAAATACTAAACCCCCCCCATCACCCCCCCCCCTTTTTTTATTTTTTTTCACAAGCACGCGAGGTGCTTGCACCTCGCGCAACACGCAAATACTAAACCCACCCATCTCCCCCATCACCCCCCCCATTTTTTTTTTTTTCACAAGCACGCGAGGTGCTTGCACCTCGCGCAACACGCAAATACTAAACCCCCCATCTCCCCCCATCACCCCCCCCGCTTTTTTTTTTTTCACAAGCACGCGAGGTGCTTGCACCTCGCGCAACACACAAATACTAAACCCCCCCCATCACCCCCCCCCCCCTTTTTTTTTTTTTTTCACAAGCACGCGAGGTGCTTGCACCTCGCGCAACACGCAAATACTTGATTTAGAGGGGCAATGCTTTAGTTTTTTTCACAAGCACGCGAGGTGCTTGCACCTCGCGCAACACGCAAATACTAAACCCCCCCCATCACCCCGCCAACTTTTTTTTTCACAAGCACGCGAGGTGCTTGCACCTCGCGCAACACGCAAATACTTGATTAAGAGGGGCAATGCTTTAGCTTTTTTCACAAGCACGCGAGGTGCTTGCACCTCGCGCAACACGCAAATACTAAATCCCCCCATCTCCCCGTATCACCCCCCCCCCTTTTTTTTTTTTTTTCACAAGCACGCGAGGTGCTTGCACCTCGCGCAACACGCAAATACTTGATTTAGAGGGGCAATGCTTTAGTTTTTTTCACAAGCACGCGAGGTGCTTGCACCTCGCGCAACACGCAAATACTAGTTATATTATATAAAGCTAGATTACCACTCACTCACTGACTCACTGACATAATTGTTCTCCCAGATGGTGGATGGGGAGGTGGGTATATTTTGACAGATTCGTAAACAAGTAACTCTCAAACCTACGGGAAAAGTGCCAAACCCCCCCTTTTCCCCCCCCTTCTCCCCCCCCTTCTCCCCCCCCCCCTATCGTATCTCGGAAACTACGAGACCCGTATTTTTTTCTTTTTACGGATTCGTATAGAGGAGGCTCGCTAAAGTAAAAACCATTTTTCAAAGTCCCCCCCCCGCCCCCCATCTCCCCCCCTTTAGGCGGATCTACGAATCTAAGAGACTTGGAACATTTTTTTTTTCAGATTCATTTAGAGGGGCAATGCTTTAGTCGAAATACTTGTGCAACCCCCCCCCCATCACCCCCCCCTCTTTTTTTTTTTTTTTTCACAAGCACGCGAGGTGCTTGCACCTCGCGCAACACGCAAATACTAGTTATATTATATAAAGCTAGATTACCACTCACTCACTGACTCACTGACATAATTGTTCTCCCAGATGGTGGATGGGGAGGTGGGTATATTTTGACAGATTCGTAAACAAGTAACTCTCAAACCTACGGGAAAAGTGCCAAACCCCCCCTTTTCCCCCCCCTTCTCCCCCCCCCCTATCGTATCTCGGAAACTACGAGACCCGTATTTTTTTCTTTTTACGGATTCGTATAGAGGAGGCTCGGTAAAGTAAAAACCATTTTTCAAAGTCCCCCCCCGCCCCCCTTCTCCCCCCCTTTAGGCGGATCTACGAATCTAAGAGACTTGGAACATTTTTTTTTTCAGATTCATTTAGAGGGGCAATGCTTTAGTCGAAATACTTGTGCACCCCCCCCCCTCTTTTTTTTTTTTTTTTCACAAGCACGCGAGGTGCTTGCACCTCGCGCAACACGCAAATACTTGATTTAGAGGGGCAATGCTTTAGTTTTTTTCACAAGCACGCGAGGTGCTTGCACCTCGCGCAACACGCAAATACTAGTTATACTATATAAAGCTAAATTACCACTGACTGACTGACTGACTGATTCACTCACTCACTCATTGACATAATTGTTCTCCCAGATGGTGGATGGGGAGGTGGGTATATTTTGACAGATTCGTAAACAAGTAACTCTCAAACCTACGGGAAAAGTGCCAAACCTCCCCTTTTCCCCCCCCCTTCTCCCCCCCCCCTATCGTATCTCGGAAACTACGAGACCCGTATTTTTTGTTTTTTACGGATTCGTATAGAGGAGGCTCGGTAAAGTAAAAACCATTTTTCAAAGTCTCCCCCCCCGCCCCCCTTCTCCCCCCCTTTAGGCGGATCTCGGAATCTAAGAGACTTGGAACATTTTTTTTTTCAGATTCATTTAGAGGGGCAATGCTTTAGTCGAAATACTTAAGCAAGCCCCCCCCCATCACCCCCCCCCTCTTTTTTTTTATTTTTTTTTCACAAGCTCGCGAGGTGCTTGCACCTCGCGCAACACGCAAATACTAAACCCCCCCATCACCCCCCCCCCCCTTTTTTTTTTTTTTTTCACAAGCACGCGAGGTGCTTGCACCTCGCGCAACACGCAAATACTAAACCCCCCCATCTCCCACCATCACCCCAGCCCTTTTTTTTTTTTTTTTTCCCAAGCACGCGAGGTGCTTGCACCTCGCGCAACACGCAAATACTAAACCCCCCCATCTCCCCTCGTCAACCCCCCCCCCCTTTTTTTTTTTCTTTTTCACAAGCACGCGAGGTGCTTGCACCTCGCGCAACACGCAAATACTAACCCCCCCCCATCTCCCCCCATCACCCCCCCCCCTTTTTTTTTCACAAGCACGCGAGGTGCTTGCACCTCGCGCAACACGCAAATACTAGTTAAGTACATATAAACCTTAAATTTAAATAAATGACAAATGTGATATAATAATCCACTCCAAAAATATATTTAGTAATTAATATACGTAATTACTTCTATTTAACCTTTTGAACGCCAGAGTATAAACGTATCGCCGTACCCTGACGCCAGGCCACTTTTTCTGTCAAATGACCTTCATAAAAAATAGGGATTCCAAAACTTATATCGATATACAACTGAGTTTTTATTTTCGTCTTTAATTTTCTAATAAACCGTACTCACGACACTGAAATTTTATTTAACCTGCCACTATATTCCAATATAGTAATCTTTACACAGCATTTAACAGAGACTTTATCAATGAAAAAGCAGATATTAGAAAACTAAAAAAATATATTTATTACAATATGGTTACAAAACTATTCAACATGACTTGTCTTGGTATTGTGACAATGGCGTTGCTTGCCAGTCAAGTTTATGACATTCTTGCATCTGAATTAGGGATGTAGCAGTGTACACGTTGGTTATCGATTCTAATAAGTATTCTTATCTAATATAATACGTATCCATATCTAAAAATACGCAAGGATTTTAATGTAGTAATAAAAAGAAATTGAAATCAGTATTTTAATTAAGTATTGTTTCTTTTACATGTAAAAAATACGCAAAAATAATTAAAAAATCAACAGTTACATATACCTAATAATTATTATTACGACTCAGTCTTACAATATCACAAATCTTTAACAAAATGTATGTACCTAATAATATACTAGGAAGAACATCAGTTTAATACCTAATATAAACAAAACATCAGGAATAACAGGAATATAAATAATAAATAAAATAAATAAATAAATAAATTGTTTATTATGTCTCAAACAGTAACATTAACAAATGTGGATGAAACAGCCCCAGTAAGTAGTTAATAACACTTGTGTCGGGGTTGTCTCGCTCCTCCCCTTGAAAGTTAATTGACAATATTAAGACAGTAGATTTAATTTAACTTAGAACTAATTTTAAGAACAAAACGATTGACTTAAAAGTTATAAAGTAATGAAATTGCAGCTCTGTCTAGTGTGTTATTATGGGTGTGTCTATAGAAGTGTGGAAGTTTAAGTGTGTATGGATGTGATGATGTGTGCGTGTGTTTATAGTAGGATGTGAGTTTCAGTGTGTGTGTGTGGATGTGATGGTGTGTGCGTGTGTATTTGAATTAAAGCGTTCGCAGAAGTGCCGTTATAATCAAAGTTAAAAACGTTGTAAACATTTTAGCTAGTGTCAGGTAAGTCTGGCTAGAATTTGCTCCGTTTCTTCATAGGTTAATGTTTTTAACCATTCGGTTATAAGGTTTTTGTATTGGTGCGACACTTTGTTGTGAAAACTTAGTTTTGCATTAATTTTATTGTAAATGTAAGCTGATTGGCATACATACTGACGCCTTGCGAAAACCGTTTGTACACGTTGGGAGTGAACCACAATGTCTTTTCGCCTCTTAGCCTGGATTTCCTGGTTAACTGGTATGTGTTTGTGTAGATATAGAACGATGTTTAAAAAGTATAGTTTCCTGACGGATAATATGTCACTAATTCTATATAGATCAATTGTGGGAAATCTGTATGGCTTAAAATAAATAACTTTTAAAAGTGACCTTTGGGCTCTTTCCAACTGTAAAAGTTTAGTCTTTGTGGCCCCTCCCCAAGCTGGTAGGCAGTATGTGATTACTGACTGCGCAAGCGCTATATATATATATTGTTGAGTGTCTTTTGAGGCATCACATAGCGCAGATTTTTAAAAATCCATATAAATTTACGAACGCGCGACATAATAACCTCGATGTGTGAGTGCCACGCTAGACAACCGTCGACTATAACTCCCAGATATCTAGTAGACGGTACTTGTTCGATGGGTTTGCAGTTACAATTTACCTCTACGTTGTTAGCACACGTATGGATGCGGATATTGAAATTAGTGCAGGCTTTAGACCTTGCACTTGGAGAGAAACAGATGTAATTTGTTTTGGCAGTATTGAGGGTTAGCAAATTCTCCTTGAGCCACCTATCTATAACAACTAATCCTTGTTCGGCCTTAATACGCACTCCTTCCCAGGTATCGCCAAAGTAGACAATGGCCGTATCGTCCGCATATGAGAAGATTTTCCCGAGAGAGGAATAGAAGTAACAAAAGGATTTTTTTATTAAGGAAAATTTCATATTCATCTTCTTAAGTTTTTATTGATTTTACAATCATACGTCACAACACTAGCTGTCACATATAGCAGACTACGGCGTGTGAGACACTCCTTTTATACGCGTTTACCATCTACTTTTAAACAACAAATTTCTCGATATTGGTGGTTTATTTATATTAGTTTCATGCAATACAATATAGACGGAAGCTTAAACTTTTAAATTATATAAATAAAAACACACAAAAGTAATGGTTAAATTGTTTATTTCATAATATGGTGCGACATGTATTTTGTCATATATTTGTGACGTTGGCGTTCAGGGTAAGATTTCGTTTGTCACATATATGTGACAATGGCGTTCAAAAGGTTAAATAGCTAAGAGGTTCTTAGCTTCGTCTAACAATTCCTTGGAAATAATGACTGATGGTTTTCTGATACTTGATATGTATGGATCGGACGTAAATAGAAGGTTGTCTGTAAGAGATCGCCCTGTGCGATAAGACCGCCCATTGTACACTAATTTAAATTTTTTGTATCCATATTAATATTGTAAGGTGTACAATAAAGTATATAATAAATAGAAGACCATGAAATACGTCTTGATTCGTTGTGGACCTAGAGCATTTTCTAGCGTGATGCAATTTGAATTTTTTATAATCTTTGTTACGAGATTCTTGGGCATCCTCAGATAAATTACCAATGGGCAGAACAGCAAAATGTCTTATTATACTTTCCCCATGTATTAAGATTTTATGTACTGAAGAAGGCATATTATACCACATCTATTTTGTTACGTACAGTTGTGCGGTTGCGCGAGTATATTCAACAATTTTTCTGGATTTACAGCAATGCCGGATGCCAATGTTTGAAGAATAACATAGAACCTTTTAATAAGTTCCTCGTCAACTCCTGTAATTTCTGAGGCGCAATAGTAGTTCTCAAAAAAACGCCGAGCTGTATTGCCGTCATCGCTGTTTCCACTTCCTTGTCGGGACTTATCAACGTGCAATCCCATTCGGCTTCGAAACAAACTTTGTACAAGCTTTTTCTTGTCTTCTTTACTTTTTTATCTTCCAGAGTTCGCGCAGCCCATTTTTTAAATGAAAGGTTATATGAAATATGTAAAATTAACTCCATGCACCTGATCCACGCGTGCAACGTAGACAAACCGTATTCGTAAGCATTTATATTATCTGGCTTTGATTCAGTCTTCTCCAAATTATTCATTTCGCTTGGTTTAGCCCCATACAATGTACATACAGCTCCAGAACTTGTGTCAGTTAGAACTTGTGTAACTTTTCCATCCACCATAGTTAGAAATAGGTCGTGATTTATTTCAATTACCTGCTCCTCCTTATGTATCTTTGAAGTTTGCAAATTATTAATTTGACCTCGAATAACACCAATATACTGATCGGGTTTTCTCGGGCGTTTCTTTTGCAAGTTCCATCAGGATTGGTCGGCAATAACGAATAGAAGAACAAGCCGGATTTTGCCAAATTACCTCATTTGTTTCTGTGTCAGTCAGCTTTATTGGTACCAAAGACGCTATAAATAAGTTTGCATCTGAGACTAAGTCACTCTCATCTGTTAAAACTTGTTTATATTCACTTTGCCCCGATGAACCATCACATCCCCAATTGGTAAACAATTTAAGAGATTTTCTTGTTGGGTTGTAAACATTTTCAATCTTTAAGATGCGAGCAGAAGTGTGATCCAGCAAATCTTGTTGATTTACTTTGGCACTTATATCGGTTATTTGAATGCTGGATGGTGGAGGATAACACAGTTTTTTGGCGTTCCTCAGTATATTATATGATGGCAATATGTCAAAGTTTTTGTTAATCAGACTTGCTCGAAGTAATCCGTATTGTGATTTCGAAAGATCTAAATCTGCAAATATACTTAAAGCTTCATCCACCGTGAAATCTGTTGCATTGCGACTTCCATGCAATAATTTTTCCTTCATGATCCTTTTTTCATTTCTATCACAACTCCTCATCATTGAAACAACAGTAGCTTCTTCGAGTTCTCCTTCAGACCGCAATCCTTGAACGTATGCATTATGTATATACTCGAGTCCATATTCTTGTACCAACTCCATATTCTTCCTTTTTTCGATTTCTGTGATAGATCTTCATAAGACTTTGGCGGACGTACACCTACAACTACCACCTACACAATTGTACCTTAAATGCACCGTCTAACCACGATGTATTTTTATTAAAGAAACGTTTAGTTCGGTTAGATTTGGTCTACCGATCGTTAAACGCTGTTATAAGCTAATTTTGAATACTTTTTACAACTAATTCACTTTTTTCAGACGAGAAACGGTGGTGTTCTTCTAATTATTTTTGAATATCTTCTGATTTTGTTCCATGATCAATGAAAAATTCGCATAATACTCGTCGAGGCACAACAAATTCACTCATTTTGTTTTTAATTCTAACTACAATTTTTTTCCCGAGGTTGGTGAAGACTATATTATGTAACCCGTTTGAAAACAATTATATAATTCTAAGTTTTCATAACACATTTTATTTAAATTGTATTTTAGACCCTGTTTGCTTCTTTCCTGCGTATATAAAGGTATCATGGACATGTCTGACATGCTCTTATTTATTTTAATATCAGTGTAGAAACAGTCATCTATCAGTTTTGATAAGAAAATATAAAAGAAGAAAATATGTATAAATACCATTATAAAGTTCCTAAAACTAATAAACGTTACAGAAAAAAAATTGTACATGGAATTATTTGTAGAGCGGTTTGAACATAAATTACGCTCTCCTGTAAACCTTGGTTTTGACATGTCCGTATGTATGTAGGGACCGTCGATATGATCTTTCAGTTTACTCTATGTGGTAGGTAACTTGAAATAAGCCTGCCAAATCCAAGAATGCTATGAAACAGTATATGTAAATAGAATCATGAAATTGATTCATTTTATTTACTAATTCATATAACGATTCTTATTGAGTTTGAATTATGTGGTACATTATTACAATTAATTACAGCTAAAAGGAATAACTTATAATTTAATAAAACATTTAAACAATAATCAATAACATGATAAATATGATATCAATTGACTGTAAATAAGTATTATATGAAATGATTAATTATTGTATAAAGTATAAAGTTTATTATTATAAAATCTATTTTCTATAACGCAAAAAAATTAACTCAAGAAAATAGTAGACTACAAAATGATAAATGACAAAATTATTTACCATCACATGGCACTAATTCAGACAGAGAATATATAAACATTTACCTTACTGGAATGCTTCAAGTTTAGCTTTGAATAGAGTATCTTTTCAATTCAATGATTTTAAGTCAGTAGTCATAGTCAACCTATTAAATAATTCTACTGCTTGGTATAGACATGCTGTGATTTTAAATTGAATGTTAAATAAATTTAAATGCTTTTTAGGGTTCCGTAGCCGAATGGCAAAAAACGGAACCCTTATAGTTTCGACATGTCTGTCCGTCTGTCTGTCTGTCCGTCCGTCCGTATGTCACAGCCATTTTATTAACCGACTTCTGAAAAAGGAGGAGGTTCTCACTTCGGAGTTTTTATGTATGATCCCCGATTACTCAAAGACGAATGGACCGATTTAAAAAAAAAATCGTTGGAAATTGTTGTTGGAAAGGGTATACTTCCCAAATGGTCCCATGAAAATTTTATCGACATCGAATAAGCCGTTTCTGAAAAATCAACAAAAGTCTAAAAAAACTATTTACATTGATGATCTTTTCGGTTACTCTATATTGTGTTTTTTGTTCGCGCGTTTTTAGTTTTTTGTAGTTGACATTTTGGCTTTTATAACTAGATTAATTACAAATTGACTCACTAAAAAGCGCGAAAATAAAAACTTTTTTGCAAAAAAATAAAACCGACTTCCATATCAAAACACTACAAAGCCAAAAATAATTTTAATTTCGGAAGGCGGTGTGAAAAAAAAAGAAAATACAAAACCAATAACACCGACTACCGAAATTAAAATTATTTTTGGCTTTGTAGTGTTTTGATATGGAAGTCGGTTTTATTTTTTTGCAAAAAAGTTTTTTCCGAAACTATTAAGACTATACCTGTAAAACTTGGTAGGTAGATGTATTATGTGAACCGCTTTCCGATTTTAAGAGAAAAATTAAAAAATATTTAAAATAAAGGGGGCTCCCCATACGGAACTGAAACTGAAAATATTTTTTTTCATGAAACCTATACGTGTGTGGTATCTATAGACAGGTCTTTAAAAATGACATTAAGGTTTCTAAAATTATTTTTTCATAAAGTTAATCGTTTAAAAGATATACGCTTCCAAAGTGGTAAAATGTGTGTCCCCCCCTCTAACTTCTATAATAATGAAGTGAAAAATCTAAAAAAACCATATGTTGTAGATCTTAATGTAAACTTTCAACCAAAATTGGTTTGAACGAGATCGAGTCAGCAGTTTTTGAAATTGAGTATTTTCTAAAACCGCAAATATAACTTTGTAATTCATACAAATACTATGAAAAACAAAGTTATTAAGCGTAGTTGTAAAAATTGTAAATAAGCTAGTTTTAAGAAATTTGTAAGGATTTTTTGTTTTGTTTTTTTTTTTTCAAATAAATATATTAAGTATATTATATTTATTATAGTTACTACGGAAACCTTCATGGGTGAGTCCGACTCGCACTTGGCCAATTTTTTATATTGAAAAAGTACATCTATAATGTAATTTATTCCACAGTTCTACCTGATAACAATAATTCTCGAAAAGCTTTGCAAATGGAGTTGAAAACCTTTTTGAGTCCAATGTCACTGGCTTCAATGACATCTACACATATGTCTCCATACTCGGAGACTGCCATGATGAACTACCCAAGGTTGACAGCCCCTAGAGATCTACAAATACCTGGATCACAGACCAGTGCAAATTTTAATGTTAAGGTAATCAAAACTTAATGTAAGATATGTTAGTGCCAGTCACTATTGCATGTAGTGGAGATGAGAATGTCGAAATGAGTAGATAAGAGGAAGTTTGAAAGTAAAGAAAAATTTAAAGGGAGTTGTCTATCTTGGTATGGACATAGTTTGATGTTGATGGATGAAAGAAAAATTAATGGATTGTAAGAAGTATTATATGAAAAAAAAAGGAGCAAATCATTCTGTTATGAAGTCTGATATATACAACGTGTAACGGAAAGGGTATATACATACCAAGGGCACAGCTTCTTTGGATGATATCAAACGATATTGGAAGAGTTTCAACTCAAAATAAAATACTCTAAAAATTGATACCAAATTTTCGGTTTCGTAAGTTTCTTAAATTAAAATCATAACAATCGTGTCACCGCACTACGTAGGTCAATAACTTTCCACGTTATTTGCAAATATAGCGAAATATAATCCGTAATTCTGTGCGCCTAGTACTGTAGTAGCCTAGCGTAAAGGCGGTGTTCTTTTGTCGGCGCTAGAAAGGAGATAGGATTAAAATACCCTTCCAATTTCGTTTGATATCACCCAAAGAAGCCGTGCCCTTGGTATGTATATA
The DNA here is from genome assembly GCA_943138885.2 of Tholera decimalis. Classification (NCBI taxonomy): domain Eukaryota; kingdom Metazoa; phylum Arthropoda; class Insecta; order Lepidoptera; family Noctuidae; genus Tholera; species Tholera decimalis. Next base: position 27,799,225 of record OW964559.2, read on the forward strand.
CCCTTTCCGTTACACGTTGTATAGAAGATAGAAGAAGAAGAAAATGTGTTTGCGCCAAATCCCAAGTAAAGGGGACAAGGGCAGGAAGATGATAAAGTTAGTGCCAGTCAGGGGGCTACATTTAAGAGTATTTAAGTGCTTCCGCAGGCCCTGGTGCAAATGTGCAAATACAGGATGTTTTCAGTCAGTTAAGAGTCTGTTAGACCCCTTTGACTGCCCCAGGGTAGAGAATATCCATGTAAATTACAACTCGAGCAAAAAACGGAAAATAATGGAATTTATATCAAACTAATACTTTAGTTAAATATCTAATGTTATTATTATTACGCTAAGAAACAGATGTTCATTCTTGCATGCAGTATGCAACACCATCCCGCCCGCAAATATATGAACATGTAGAAGTAATGCAATAAAAAACATACCACATGCAAGCAAACCACACTTGACACGTGTTTCGACTCTCTACAGCAGGGATGGCGAACCAATGGCATGCATGCCACTGATGGCACGCGACATAATATTTTGAGCACGTCACTAATAACGAAATTCATTATGCACTAAGAATAAAGTCTGATGTAGGTATTTTATGACGAACAATCGCGAGTGACTCTACACTACAGATTGTTCGAAGAAAAATTATTATTATTTTCCAACAATCAAAAAGTCTAAATTATTTGACGGCACGTCTATGATCTCATTAAACATTTCTTTAGAAAAAATGGTACATTGATACATAAAGGTTCGCCTACCCTGCTCTACAAAGCATTCTCAGGAGATATGGCCCCATTGACTGCTACACTTATTACATTAAAAACATAACCTTTCCTTTGTAGTCGGGTAAAAATGGGAGGTAATTATGGCACAACAGGAACGCCATATTATATACTTAGTTTAAATAAACCGTTTAGTACTTTTCATTATTTTTTTTTGCTTTGTTTTCAGTACACCAGGAACAGAACCTGTAAATATTACCACATACATTTAAAGAAACTTGTAGAAAGAAAGAAAATTATTTGATTACAGATATCACTTGCCAGTTCAAGCGTAAAGTCTGATGTTAAAGAAGTGTTCAGGGCAAAATCTGGTGATGAATCAATTGACATATGGGAGTTAGTCACTCAAGTAGACAAGGATGTGCCTGATGATATATGGGAGATTGTTGGTATGTTGATTTTCATTTCTTAATGGTTTATGATGGTAGTTCATTAATATATCTTGATATGGTTGTTTGGTATGTAGATTGAAGATAAATTAAACAGTGTTCATTCAGACCTTAATTTTTTCAAAATAATTAGAGACTAGTTTCTGTCCGTGGCTTCGCTCGCGTGTGTAGCTCTTTTCAGCGAACATAAATTAGCTTATGTCACTCTTGAGCCCTTCAAGTATCTCTAGACCAAAAATCACATCAATCAGTTGCTCTGTTTTGACGTGAGGGAAGGATGAACAAACAAACGCACTTTCACATTTGTAATATTAGTCTGGCTTTTTATGTTAAAACTTTGATGATCATTATCGTTTGTTTCATCATCATTGCCTTCCAGTCTAATTAGATATAGCTGAGTACAAGTGTTGTCCATGGAGTGACTGATCGTCCCATCCTATAACCTGACGTATCTGAGTTCCACAACCTGAAAGCTGGGTAACCCTTGGCAAGACTATTGCCAGATTTTCAGGCTTCTGAATATCTCTCTGTAAAAGATGTACAAAAGACAGCCGAGACCTTTAGGATTTTGCATGTACGGAGGGATCTCGATATGTTACGATGTTGACCCATCCACGGACTGACCTCGGCAAGCGTTGCTTAACCTCGTTTTGTGTTCTTTATTCGTATTTTATCTAGGTGTACAATAAAGTAAGTATTTAAATAAATAAATAAATGTTTCAGCTAAAATGCCGCCAATCAATGAGAGGCAACTGCTCGCATCATCTCCAAGAGAACATTGCCTATGGCGACAGAGATACGGCAACATGGTGTCAGATTTAAATGTCTTATCGGAAAAGCAGTTTATTAGACATATCATGTATTTAATAAGTGAGTATTAAAAAATACTTGTATTGCCCTAATAGGTAGCCAAGGATTTTTAGTAATCTACATTTTGTCTAGTATAAGTCCTATGTAATAGCAACTAAGCGACTGGATTATTTTCGAATAGAATCTAAATACGAACGCGTATATGAATAGCTTACAATTACTAAGCTGACGAGGAAGTCAAATTTTGTTCATAAGGGGCCGTTCAAGTATTACGTAAGCACATTTTTTTGCAATTTTTAACCCACCCTCCCCCTCGTCAGCAAAAGTAAGCAAAGCTCTTACCCCTCCCCCCATGCTTACGTAAACATTGGTACAATTGATTGATTCATGAGCAGCAGTTATAAATCTAGAAATAAGGAATAGGTTTGGAATAGAAGTCTGTAACTCACATAATATTAATTTAAATAAAATTTACTGACACGGAATTCAACAATTCATTATTTGTGGGAATCCCCGAAAATGCATTTCGTTTTGAAGCATAGACAGTGTGTGTTGCTACATGTGTAAAAAATTGAATAATTATTGCTGACGTAATCACCACCATCTAGATCCCCCCACTCCCCATGTCATCAATAATAAGCAAAGCAAAGACCCCCACGCCCCCTTATAGTGCTTACGTAATACTTGAACGGTCCCTAAGTCATCATCTTCAATTGTAATCCAGTTCACAACTATGTTGGGTTCGGGTCCCAGTCTAACCAGATGGGGCTAAGTACTAGTGTTTTAGATGGAAGGACTGCCTATCTGAACTCCACAACCTAGTAGCTGGGTAACACGATACCCCTTGGCAAGGCTAATGTCAGAATTTCTGGCTGTAACAACTGTCAAAGTTATACAACATGTAATTTAAAGGGTATATACATACCAAGTGCATGGTTTCTTTGGATGATAACAAACGATATGGCAAGGGTTTTGTAATCCTAACTCTACGTGTGTAGAACTTATTACCAATACCAATACACTGATACCAGAGACCGAATTTTTCAAATTAAGAAGAGCGAAGAGAATCATCGCGTTATTGGCAAGTGACGTGGAAAGTTATTGACCCTCGTAGTGCTGTGACACGTTTGTTATGATTGGTATTAATGAAATATATGAAACCGATAATTTGGTATCAATTCTTTGAGTCAGTTATTTTGAGCTGAAACTGTGCATAGAGACTCCATACCAGTCTTCAGCCCTTTTGGATAGATATGGGGTTTCCGTTACACGTTGTATAAATAACAGCCGAGACTAACGGGTCAACAGCTTTCCGAGGCACGGAGGATTGTCGATATTTAAAGACTGTCACCCATCTATTAACCAAACTCGGCCAGCGTTGCCTAACCTTGAAAATCGACCCACTTGAAATTTGATTCATAAGTCCTTATGGGAAGTAAACCTTTGATTAACAACCCAATATTTATATTGCAGTCGGTGTAGAAACAAGCTCCTTCCCATTTTGCCAAGAAACAAATAGTTTCTACATAAAAGAAGGCCTGATACTGGAGTGCATATCACTGGAGCATATCAGGGGCTATGTGTCGGAATTGTTGCTAGTTGGCACTTATTATAGAAGGCTTTACAAATTCGCGTTTAATGATACCCTGGAGGCCCATTTTCATACTTATGGACTGGTGTACGAGGTAAGGTTTGAGATGCGATATTTATTTATTTGGGACTCGCTTCTGCCCGCAACTTCGATCGTTTGGGCAGGCGTCCGTCACTCGCTCAAGGCCACGCGTTACATGCCTACCGCTTCGTGTATCGCCGTCGGTACATCCGACAGTGGGCTGCCGCACGCCTGCCTGAGCCTTTTTAAGTAATTTTGATAACGTCATAATGGATCGACCTAAAAACAATTGATTTTCCTCGGCTTTGCTCCTGTTTCCTTTTTGATTATTTATTTGCGCGGAATTTTATTAAAATTAAAATTATTTACGCGGTTTCGGATATTTTCGACACTAAAACTTAATAATCGGGAATTCAGGGAAGGAAAAAAATGCATCTACCATTTCATTAAACTGAAACATATTTGATCAACAAATAAAAAATCATTGTTTTTCTATATTCGTTTTATTACCAATATCATCACAACCCTAGGACATTCGCTCGATGACGTGGGTCGCGCGGTGGCCAAAACAATCTCAACTCTCTGTGTGCGTACTTATGGTACATTTTTTCTCGCTGCAAACAGCTGGTATTATTATTAAGATTTTGTAGACTATTATAGCGTAGGTATTTTCGCTTTTGTATGAGAGTGATGTATCTGTTACAAAGTAACTATTTAGTAATCTGTGGTTTGGGAGAGTTTTCCCGCGTAAATCCCGATCTCGTAAGAATTCCGGGATAAAAAGTATCCTATGTGTTATTCCATGTCAATTATCTACTTACCAATTTGCATTCAGATTCGTTTGCTAGTTTTGTGTGAAAGAGTAACAAATATCTATACATCGATCCTCACAATCTTTCGAATTTATAATATTAGTAAGAAAGAAGTAAGATTGCTAACAGGGTAAATAGGGTTACATGAATCTTGATAATTGCAATCCTATTTACAGGCTGTTGCCTGTAATGCGAAAGATTGTGAAGATGGCTGTATAGATATTTGTTACTCTTTCACACAAAACTAGCAAATGAATCTGAATGCAAATTGGTAAGTAGATAATTGACATGGAATAACACATAGGATACTTTTTATCCCGGAATTTTAAGTGTCATATTTTTAGACATAATGTAACCACATTATGTCTAAAAATGTGACACTTAAAATAAACTAAACCTAGAAAAACTACAGAGTGAGGGTCGAACAACAAATCTCTCATATTTTATCCTGTTTTGTAATCATAAGTTTTGGACGAGATAGCTTAGGTAGGTATTGACGAATGCTTTCCCAAGTCAGTTCTAAAAAATGAAAGTAGAAGATGGCAATTTAGGTCTGCGAGGTATTCTCGACGGTTCGCCTGTAAAGAACTTTTTGAGAATCGGATATTCGGAAATTATATGTAAAAGCCTTTATTGGAGCATTTGTATACAAAATGCAATACAGCACAACATCATTATAAGCCAATAGCATTCTACTGCTGAACGTAGGCCCTTCTAGTTGCATGGTGGAAAAGCTCGTCGCTCTACTTAGTTTGAAGGCATAACACTTTTAATTTTATTCATTTGCGGCGTCTACTCAAGAACCCTTTTAGTCGCACACTCGTATAGCACTAATAGTCCAAAAAAGAATGAATACCAAAAATATATGGAAAGTCTGTCACTTTGAACGTGACGTATTTATCTTCTCGAGGAATCTATAAATTACATGAAGCAAAAACTATGCAGACGGACCGTATGAAACTTTGCACAATATTAAAGTTTACATGTAGAAATACTGCAGAAAGCTAATATTTTTGTATAATAATGCTTTCAAGTTAAATTATGGTTGATTTTGGACTACTGAGCGGAATCCATATCCTACAATAATGTCTGAATGGATGAAAAAATTAACGTGTTTATATGATTATTTTCAGGCATCAAGAGAAGTAATCAGGCGATATTTGCTAAAGTTTCGCTTGAATGCAACAGATATTTTCGAAGAAACATGTAAGAACGAAGAAGAATCTTTGAATAGAATGCCGACACTTTTGCAAATACTACACCATTTGGAGCCGCTCAAATACGAGATAGAAACTATTGCTTCTATTTATAAAGTTATAGATGCTGGTAATATATTTTATATTTGATTTAAAACTGTCGGTTTTACATACGTTTTATTTTAAACAAAACAAAAGTAAATTTTTAAGTGTACATTAAAAATTCTTATTTTTCTGGTTGGACTATTAAAATTATTACTAAGAAAAAGCCAAATTGGTCTAACTATTGTTATATGATGAGCTTACCAACGAACAGCATTTAATTTGCATTTAAACAATCAATAAAATAATAATATGAAAGCGTCAGCCCAATGGCCAAGCTACACTATTGCCGTGAATCCATTCCAGACAAGCATATTTAGTTTAGTTGGATGGGTTCAAAAAACTCAAACTCAAAATATTTTATTTCACACTAGCTTCCGCTCACGACTTCGTCCGCGTGGAAAAAAAAATCCCCCGATTTCGAAATATTCTTTATTAGTGCTCCGCTCCTATTGTATATATAGCCTTCCTCGATAAATAGGCTATCTAACACTGAAAGAATTTTTCAAATCAGAACCGTAGTTCCTGAGATTAGCGCGTTCAAGCAAACAAACAAACAAACTCTTCAGCTTTATAATATTAAGTACTAGTACTCACGCGGGGCTTCACTCCCGTGGATTCTATTACGGTAAAAACATAACTCTCCTTTTTTGCAGTCGCGTAAAAAGTAGCCTATAACCTTCCTCAAGCTTGAAGCTACTTCCATACCAAATTGCATCCAAATCCACCCAGTACTTTCGAAGATTAGCGCGTTCAAGCAAACAAGCAAACAAACAAACAAACTTTTCCGCTTTATAATATTAATATAGATAGATAGGCTTACATGCGCGTTTACAAAACGTCAGAAGTTAGTGCACGGTTCGAAATTGGCCGTTTTCTATGGAGAAGAACCGCCAAGGAACTCCACAGTTACTCTTTTTTAAATATAATTTTTACAATGTATTCTTAATACAGGTTAATTAGGTATGAGAGGAAAGTATAGACCAATTAATATAGCACAATGAAATTACAAATAAAGAGTTGTAAAACAAATCTAAGAGTCTACAGTGTTCTCCCATTCACAAAAAACTAGAATATATTAAATTAAACTGAACATAGACATAAAAAATGAAGGCAAAATTAATAATAAAAATGAAACAAAAGAAAGTCTGTCAAATCGGATAGATTATCGTAGAGAAAAATAAAAGGACACACTCACGCAAGTGGTGTTGTTAATACAGTCGATAACGCAATTGCAATAAGCCAGGGAAGCCACATATGCAGATGGAAGGAATCATCGCCAAACAGTCATGTCTTCAACGTAGTCCCGAATCTTATAATACGCCTTTTTGATAAGGACACGTTTGACGTGGGTTTTAAATTTTCCCTCGCTAAGTTCTATGACTTGCTTGTCTTGGCTAATCTCCATTTAGGTATAACAATTTCATGTTTATTGTGTGAAAATCGCTTCTTATCTTATAAAGTCCTAAGTTTTTGGGTACATATAATATGCTTTCTGATATATAAAGTTAAGGCAAAGTCAGTGGCATCGACCTCTTTAAAAACATTTCGAAGGGACTTTCGAAGACCCATTTTATATATTCGCCGGATTGCCCCCTTTTGCAGTATAAAAATTGAATCTACGTCAGCTGCGGATCCACAAAGTAATATACCATAAGACATGATACTGTGGAAATAAGCAAAATAAACTAACTGAGCTGTCGCTACATCAGTTAATTGCCTAATTTTTTCTTACTGCATATGTGGCTGAGCTTAATCTACTAGAAAGAGTCCTAATGTAATGTAATGTAACTTTGAATCGATAGTTATACCCAATAATTTCCAGTTTCCGTCATAACTTCGAGTTTTTTTTCCATCAAGGATTAAATTGACACTAGCTTGTAGTATATTAGGCAATAAAAACTTGGGACATTTCGTTTTGTTCGCATTAACTGTGAGATTATTAGCAGCGAACCATTTCGCATGAAGTTTTAGGTTTAGGTTAACAAGATTGCCACTAATGTGAATTCTACCCACATTGCTAGTTAATCTTAATAATAATTTTAAAAAATCTCGCGAGTTTTAAATCTTAATTAAATTGTTTGTAATTTCACACTTCCTTTGTGTTTATAATAAATGCTAAAGTTTATAGCTAATTATATTATTTTCAGATCCGAAAGCGTCAATCCCGCACGGAGCAGAGCTCATGTCCTATCTATTTAACGAAATATCTTTAATTACTCATAGACAGACTACATTGACTATGTTCAACTCACTGTATTCTATCTGCATTGTTTATTTCAAGTAAGTGTCTAGCATTATTTTCTACTAACTTCTGCCCGCGACTTCGTTCGTGTGCAAGGTTTTCCCGCGTAAATCCCGATCCCGTTGGAATTCTGGGATAAAAGTAGCCTATGTGTTATTCCAGAATGTCAATTATCTAGTTGGTAAATTTCATTCAGATCCGTTCTGTAGTTTTGGCGTGATTGATCCAAACTTTCACAGTAATAATATTAGTATAGAATATATACTTCCAATTATGTTTTATAAATAAATTCTTACCAGATACAGATACTACGATTCCGCATTTGCGGGAATGTTCAACGAAATATCGCGGCCCCGGAACTTAAGGCCAGCTGAAGGAACAGGGCCTCAAGTCTGCTATTACAATAGTGTCAAAGTAGTCTATCATTGATTTCAAAATTGTTGATTTTGACAAGTTTGGTAATCTACTAATATAATGGCTTTCCAATGGTCAACCACTGACACTTCATTGAACGAACTGGCATGAATAAATGTTCAAATTTAGGGGTAGTTTTTCGAAAATCATTACTACTAACGGGTTTTATAATAATGGCAATACGGCAATGTCATTCTAATACGAGACTACTGACCAACCATTATGAATTTAGTAGATTACGAACTATTAGCAAAATGTCAATGGGATCGTGATGGAATGACAAATTTATAAAAATAGCAGACTTGGGGCCCAGGGTGTGTGTTTAGTCAATACAAGTCTGACACTTCCTTCCGCTCCACGCTGAGCGGGAGAAATCATTCGATGATTTTCCCACCAAAAAAACGCTTTCCGCATGATTTATATATATTAATATCAATTTTAATAACGAAATTTGCTCAAGCTGTGATGTATTGGCAAATAAGAGCCGAATTATTTACTAATACATCATATTTTAACCCTTGTTTGAGACAGTAATTAAAATACAGTAAAAGTAAGAAAAGGCAGTATTCGTAATTAAAATGACCGCGTCCAAAAGCTATTGCTATTCTATCCTGGAGATACTAAAACAGAACTTACAACAATTTTTAGGTTCATCGAAAGATTTATATTCGAAGGCGAACTAAACGACAGTTTCAACGAGTTTTTCATAAGAAAAGATAACCAATACGTAAATAATCGGTCTAAGAAGTATTGGGATAAAGGGTTCCACATAACGCAGAGTGTGGCAGTGCCCGACTTTCTGAAGGCGTTGGCTAAGTTCATACTGCTGTGTGGGAAGTCTTTGAGGCTATTGAAACTGTGTAATCCGACCGTGAGTATGACTTCGAATAAATATGAAAAAATACATAGTAAAGCTTAAACTGAACTTAAGGTATCTGTACTTAGCCTGTAGTAATAATATGAAGTATGTAATATTTCAGAACAATACTCGACACGTGTTTCGCCCTTCCACTTGCCTCCAGACTTCACCCGCTCAGCTCGGAGGATAATGCTCCGTGGAGGGGCGAACCACGTGAGTATAGGTTTAGTTTGCATGCTGTATATTATATTACGTCACCTTATATGCGGGTAGGTGGTATTTTGGCAGAAATTACACTAAATATTGTTCTGAAATATGGATTTCTTAGGGATTTCCCCAAAGTAACGCAAGATCATATTCTGGAATTTCGAAGATTTTGGTTTGTTGAATAAATTTAGTTTACTATGCCAATTTACTGGTTTTTGTGTAGAAAAAGAGGCAATGTTGGGTCAGTCTTACAATTATTATACCAATCTACTTCTAAGTTTGGAAGAAGGAATTTGGAAGGGACCATCCATCAAGTTAAATAGATGTACTTACTCTTTATTATTCACCATTACACGTTAAATGTGTTATAAAGAGCGGTCTTACCGCTAAAACCGATCTATTACAATCAACTTTTGGATGGATGTAAAAAAAAACGCACGTAGTTCGTGATGTAATTTATTATGAATAATACATAAGTAATGCATATGTATATAAAATAATTAGAAATTATGAGAGAGGTAGACATTTTTTACCATATTATAAAAGAAGAAGGATTAATGCTTGTACTATAGACACGGGTAGAGCATTCCAAGGTCGAAGTGCATGAACCTCGAACAATGTACCAAACAAATGATGTTCTTGCTTATGAAATCACTAAGAGCTTATTTATTTTTTTATTTTTATTTTATTTTATTTTTTATTTTGGGACATAAAACAGTAGTACAATGTGTATTGTATATAAACATGTAACTTAAAATTACTTATCGTACTACTAACAACAATATCCACTTATTACTACTATTATGTTGATGCTACGTGAGATATCAATAAGAAAAAAAAAACAGAATTAATTTTATATAATGCTAACTAAACCTTAAAACTAAGAAAATAAACAAAAAGCGCATAAAAAGTTTGACCTATACATTCTGAAAATAGAGTTTAAATACTGAAAAGAGTTTCAACTATAGATTGCTTAAATTTTATATCAGAGAGATTAAAAATGTCTATGTGCTCAAATCGAGAGTTATAAGAATCCACGAGTTGGCGCAAAGGAGCGCGGCGACCAGCATTCGAGTTGCATCCACGGTTTGAATGGATGCTAAGTAAGCGGTATGGACGCACTTGTCTGCGCATTACTGTCCTAGGGACGATGTAACAAAGCTTATTTGTTAATTCCGAACAATCATATTTATTATGCACAACGCCATGTAGAAACATTACTCCGAGTAGTAGCCTTCTGGATTGTAATGGTAAGAGTTTGTATTTTTTCAGTAAAGCATCATGAGAATTATGGCTGCGATAGCATCTGTAATGCAGAGCTTGTAGAAATTTACGTTGGACTCTTTCAATGGAGTCACTATATTTACTATAATAGGGATTCCAAATCATCGTAGCGAACTCCAGACACGGTCTTATTAAAGATATATATAAATATCTGTAAGTTGACGGACGCTTAAAATCCCTGCTGTTTCGCATAACGAAACCATACATTTTGAGCGCTTTATTAATAATGTTCTCTATGTGGGCATCAAAATGTAGTTTAGAATCCAATATCACACCGAGGTCGCGCAGTGAGTACACTCTTGTTAACTTTGTACTAAGCAGGTGATAGCTATAAATATGCTGAATTTTGTTTTTCGTAAACGTTATTGAGTTACATTTTGTCAGGCTAAGTGATAATTTATTAGTGGTGCAATAACTGGACAGTCTATCTAGGTCACTTTGAAGTAATTCACAATCTTCGATACTTTTTATTGTTTTATAGATTTTTAAGTCATCTGCATAAAGTAAATATTGGGAGTGTTTAAAACAAGCATTAATATCGTTAATGAAGATGGTAAATAATAATGGACCTAGAATTGAGCCCTGCGGGACCCCGGATGTGACAGATATCTTTTCAGATTGATACCCATTGATAACAACACTTTGAGTACGGTTTGTTATGTATGAAGATAACCACCGAAGCAGATTTCCGCGAATTCCATTAAAGGCTATCTTACGTAAGAGTATTTCGTGATCCACCTTGTCGAAAGCTTTCTGAAAGTCAGTATATATTGCATCTGTTTGTACACGATTGTCCATGTTTTCAAAAATGTTATTAATAAAAGTAAGTAGATTAGTATAAGTAGATCTACGCCGGACGAATCCATGCTGTTGTGGAATTATAAGCCTGTGCAAGATTGGGTAAATCTCATTATAAACCAGTCTTTCAAAAAGCTTCGACAAGGTGGGTAGAATTGTGATAGGTCGATAATTTTCGACATCATTTTTGGAACCTTTTTTAAAGACAGGAGTTAGAAAACCTGTTTTCCATTCATCAGGGAAAACGCCTTCGGTGATACACTTATTAAATAAGAGATGTAAAGGATTACATAGCTCATCTGCAACACGTTTCAGAAATGAAGGTGGAAGCCCATCGGGTCCAGCACCTTTCGAAGAGTCTAAAGATTTTAGTTCTTTGCTAACTTTCGACGACTCTATATAAATACTGTTGATTATTTCACTATCAGCATGATACTTATGAGGTGGTTGCCATTTATGGATGTCAAGTGTTGATGGTTCATATACTGATTGAAAATATGTTGAGAATAGCCTACAAGTGTCCCAAGGGTCGCTACTAAATGTGTCTTTAAATTTTACAGTGGTTGGAATACCTGTGTTGTCGCGTTTGTTTGATATATAGCCCCAAAAGTATTTTAGATGTTTATGCACATTATCTTCAACATTTTTTATGTAATTAGAATAACATTTATGACATTCTTTATTAAATCTACGGCGTAAAAGAGAAAATTGCTCATAGTCGGATATGTTTTTGTAAATTTTCCATTTAGTCCATGCATTTTTTTTATTTTTGAATAAATTTATAAGTGGTCGTGTGAACCAGGTAGGAAAATTAGAAGTCCGGTGTGATTTGAGAGGAACATATTTTCTAATGATGACAAATAATTTATCATAAAATGTTGTGACAGCCTCTTGTGCTGGCAAATTTTCAAATAAACTGTTCCAATCTATATAGGATAAATCTTTTTTTATTTGGTCGTAATCACATTTGTTATAATTCAGTTTGCGAATTGGGTTACGTTTCAGGTATGAGTGTTTCACATTTGGAGATGTTACGGCACAAAATGGCGGGTGATGATGATCAACAGGCACTAAATAGTCGCTAGGTTGATAGACATAACAATGTTCATTAGAGATTATTAAATCTAATGTTCTTGTGTTAACATTAGTGAACTTATGATATTGTGTGGCGTCAATTTCTGAAATAAAATTTTTCAAGTACCTACTAGTAAATGACGAATGAGTTTCACAAGGTTGGTCACATGTACCGCTGCTATTGAAAGACCAATCTATAGAAGGTAGATTGAAATCGCCAATAATATAAAAACAATGTACCATAGGATTACATAACATTCTGGACAGCAAGTCCAAGTAAGCCATATAGATGTCATCAGACGTGTTTGGTGGTATATATACCGCGCTAATAAAATGTCGCTTCGCACGGTCCCGGCTAGGTAATTGAATAAACAGAAATTCTATGTAGTTATGTAAAGTGTTGCTTATAGTATTATTTATATATATATTGGTTGTAGTGTGCGTAAGATGGCAATAAGAACTCCTCCACCCTCACGTTTACCTGTGGCGGCACGATCACGGTCACAGCGAAACACGTTATAACGTTGGTCTACCACCTCACAGTCAGCTATGTCTGGTATAAGCCATGTTTCAGTTAAAACTATTATATCGTATGTGTTACATAAAATATTCATAAAGATAGTCTGAAGTTTGCTACGTATACCTCTACAATTCTGATAGTAAATACATAGTGAGTCAGCCATTGGACCAAGGATAAGTTATCAAATGATTACTAAAAGCTACATGAATATATAGAGATGCTATCGCTAAACCAAGTTTTAAAATTAAAAAGCTGATAAAAAATGAATAACAATAATTTGGGATGTACAATGTATCGGATTCGCTTGAACTTAGAGTGATTGATAAAAAATAGTATATAAGTCGAGTAAAATATTGTGTGCTAAGCAATAAGTAAACAGAACTATGAGACATCTAGGAATATTAGTAATTAATAAGCTCCATAATTTAGTCATTAGTGGCTTTAAATTTATAACTATTCAAACGTTCCACAGGATCCCTTAGTCCTCCTAATATCTTCAGACCACCCTTCAGTAAAGTGCTGCGCCAGTTTCCAACAGTTAGAGAGTCAGCAACAAGTCCTGGACGTGTACAGAACAAGGTGTCTGTTCGTCAGCGGAGAACTGGTCACGTTCGACCAGATATTATTGAAGAGGGAAGCCGAAAGGAAAGCTTTCACTGAAATGGCGTCTTTGAAGCAAGCTGAAACTATGGAGAAGATTGTTGGTAAGTGGGATAGCGGTGTTGTTTTATGAGGTGCTGTATGACACTGTAGATATTCCATAAAACATATCTAAGAACCACCGCGGAAAACATGCTTTCTAACAAAAACAAAATGGATCGAAATCGGTTCACCTGCTTAGAAGCTACGGTGCCACAGACAGACACACATAGTGGTCAAACTTATAACACCCCTCTTGCGTTGAGAGTTAAAAACAAAAAAATTACAAACGTGCCAATTATTCAATTCAATTTAAAACATTTATTTCAGATTAATATAATTTTAAATTTACTCGTATAAAGCTTAATTATTGTTTTGAATATAGGTATATTAGGTATAGATGAATGTATGGATTACTTAATAAAAAAAAACCAGAATTCTTTACATAGTTACACAACTCTTTTGTAAAAACATTAATTTTACGGGTTCATACTTTCTTAGTAGTCCTATCACTATTCAAATCCTGATAGATAGATAAAATATACTTTCTTGTACACCAAAAATTGAAACACACTTAAATAAAAATATTTCTAACACTGGTGACAACGACGGTCTTATCGCTGAGAGCGAATGCTACATGAATGTATGATTAAAATTGTATCTGCTTTACTTACTATTTATGTATACTATTGTTTGTTATTTTAGCCGAACGCAAAAGACTGGCACAGTTAATAATAGCCGAGAAGCAACATTCGCTTCGGGTCCTAGAAGCCGCTATGGCGGAGGCTAAGGCAGCCAAAGTTAAAGCAAAACAACGAGAGAGAAAGCGGTTTGAGTTGGAACATGCCGCTGAGAAGGCTACTGAAGAAGTCGACTCTAAACTCAGGGATGTTGAGAAGTAAGTTAAACTAAGTTGATAAAAGCATTAAATTAAACCACATAATTATACTATGCGTGCCTACGGTTAATCCGAAACTATTATAAAAAGTTTACGCGAAATATTCTAAAAAAACTTTTCAAAGCAAACGTAAACAGCCTTTGTTAATAATTTCCACTGACCTGCGTAACTGAATGCATCGGCACTGCGGCGTCTAGGCGGGCTCTGACATCGTGGAGCGGCCCTTTTGATTATCACTTGAAAAAACTTCAAAAATTTGCTGTGGCTAAACTATTGCTTCTTTTGATCTGATTTTTGGTGTGTAACCTGAAATGATACATAGTAAGTAAATGTGGTTTCTTTTAATGCCTCTCGCTTTTATCAACGTAGAAGAGTCAGGTTATCTGTATAACAATAAAAAAAATTGGCCAAGTGCGAGTCAGACTCGCCCATGATGGGTTCCGTAGTAACTATAATAATTTAATATGTTTGATTTGGTTGAAAGTTTACATTAAGATCTACAGACATATTTTTTTTTTGTTTTTTCACTCTATTATTATAGAAGTTAGAGGGGCGGGCGGGGGGGGGGGGGGGGGGCACACATTTTACCACTTTGGAAGCTTATATCTTTTAAACGATCGACTTTATGAGAAAGTGGTTTTAGAAGAAACCCTTATATCATTTTTAAAGACCTGTCTATAGATACCACACACGCATAGATTTCATGAAAAAAAAAAAAAAATTTCAGTTCTAGTTCTATGTATGGGGACCCCCCTTTATTTTAAATATTTTTTATTTTTTTTCTTAAAATCGGAAAGCGGTTCACAGAATACATCTACCTACTAAGTTTCACATGTATAGTCTTAATAGTTTCGGAATAAAATGGCTGTGACATACGGACGGACGGACAGACAGAGAGACAGACATATCGAAACTATAAGGGTTCCGTTTTTTGCCATTCGGCTACGAAACCCTAAAAACGAACAAAAAATAACGCATGCATCCTCTACCACTAGACACATGAACTGCGTAGTGGATTAGTCTTTAGAGCTAATGTATGTGGCCAGTGTGGCCACTGTGGGTAGCAGGTTCCGAATACAACCGTGCGAATTAATATCTGGCTGGGGTATGTCTCCGACAAAGGTCGATTCTGAACACTGTGTGGTTTTGGAGTACATCCATAAAAAAGCCACATGATAAAAAAGCAATGGGTACAGTTTAGCTGAATTATGTTTATGTGTTAATATAAAAAGTCTTTAAAATTATAGGAACAAAATAATGGAGTACTACTCAAAACTAAACATGGAAGTTGAGAAGAGCAAAATGCATACAGAATGGAAAATAAAACGGTTACAGTTAGATCAGAGTAGGATGCAGCTATTGTCAACAGAAGAGAGAAATCTCAAGAGAGAGAAGTTGGAATTGGAACACCAGAAGAATGAAGAAGTGATGGCTATGTCCATACAGAGCGATATGCTGAGATCAGTAGAGGATGATCTTGATAGTAAAGAACAGAGTGTCAGTGTAGAGAGTAATGTTGTTGAAACAGACCCTAGCATCTCATCCCCTTCAGTTATTTCGGAACAAGTAGAACAAAGCGCAGAACCTTCAGAGTTCGACAATAACAAGACGAAAGCACAAACATCGGGAGCAGTCTTTAGCGCTCTATGTAATGCTGCCAAAAACTTTTTCGGTGTTTCTAAGTCTATTGATGACGAACACTGCGATAATAAAAAAGAACTCGATGCTCAAGGCAATATTGTTACATCAGAAACCGACGGCGAATCTCGTACTCTACATACCCAATCTTCATGTGAAATAGGTAGCAAACTAGACGATGATTACGATAACCTACAATATCAAAACAGTAGAAAAGAAGCTTTGTTAAATAAACAAAAGGTCATGTCTCACGAATTTGGTCAAAAAGACATAGAAAACAATCATTTGAAAGATCCACCACTAATACAAGTAGCAACGATTGATGAAGAGAATAATGTGCAAGAATGGTCTCCATTCATAGAAGCGAAGCTTAATAAGTTGAAAGTGTTGGGTACAGAATATGATGTAGTCAAACCGTTCAAGGCATCTGAGCCAAAAACTGATGCCCAGAAAGAGGCGTTGATAAACAAACAGAAGGTTTTAGGAGTGGAGTATAACCTTCCTGCTGCGGCTTATGTAAAAAGGGAACCGGCGAATAAGGCTCAGGAAGAGGCGGTTCGTAATAAGGAAAAGGTTTTGCACACGGATTTTGATATGTTGAGTACGCCTTCAGAGAGTCCTAAAAGGGACAACTCCAAGAGATCGGCGCTGACACTGAATCTGAAGCCGTATGGGGAACCTGCTTCATCGACCTACAGACTTGGGGTTACACCTAACGCTGGGTCCGTCACTCCGGGAGAATATTTTCCAAGGGTCAGTGATTTTTATTATTATTAATTTTTTAGTTTTTTTTACAATTGCTTAAATACTAGTACTCACGCGGGGCTTCGCTCCCGTGGATTCTATCACGGTAAAAACATAACTCTCCTTTTATGCAGTCGCGTAAAAAGTAGCCTATAGATAGATAGATAGATAGATATACTCTTTATTGTACACCATAACAGAATTAAATAAGGACTTAAAAACTACAAAGGGTGTTACAATGGGCGGTCTTATCGCTAAAAGCGATCTTTTACAGACAACCTTTAGATGGATTTGACACAGCAGGAGAAAATAAATTCGCGGGTAGTCCATGGTGTACTATTTACTTATATACAATAAATAAGTAATAACCTACATACTCAATACACATATACATATATATACATAAAAATAACAAAGCTGAGATATATAAAAATAAAATAAAAATAGTAACATATTAAAGAGAGAGATAGAGATCTTTTACCATGTTTTTGAAAGAAGGAAGGGTTTGTGCTTGTCTTACTGACACGGGAAGAGTATTCCACAGTCGTACTGCTTGAGCTACGAACGACTTACCAAAGAAATTGGTGGAGTGACTCGGTACCTCTAGCCTGCCTATAACCTTCCTCAAGCTTCAAGCTACTTCAATACCAAATTGCATCAAAATCCACCCATTACTTTCGAAGATTAGCGCTTTCAAGCAAACAAACAAACAAACTTTTCCGCTTTATAATATTAGTATAGATTAAACAGTCATATTAATTTATAAGTGAAACAGTTAATTACAGGCTAACACCACATGCGCTAATTAAGTTTTTAAACCATTATTATTAACGTACATAAAATTAGCGTGAAGCATCAATTGCCTAATGGTTAAGGTGTCGGACTTGTGATCAAGAGGCCGTGGGTTCGAACCCCACCCATTACACTATTACCGTGAACACACACCAGCTTCGTTGAAGTGGTTAACAACATTGCTAGTTATGTGAATTTTACTCACAATGCAACTAGCATTGTCTCTATTTCTTTAATTTTCTTAAAGAAAATATCTTTTGTAGCGTAAATTTTGTGATTAATTTACCTAAACAAATTATCTTATTTTTAGCTGGACCTCGAAACACCAACTACAGCAGATGTTCCTCTCGAAAGCGCATTGACTTCCGATATATTTACACCTAGAAGTGATGGTAGCAAAGACTCCCAATTGAAGTCTAAAGGCAAAGAATTTCTAGGTTCCGATGGGTTTAATTTCCCAATAATAGTCGACGAAGAAAACGTTGAAATTAATAGCGACATTCAAACTGGTGAGAGTCCTGATACTTCTCCATCAAAGTCTTTGGATTCGCCAGTCAGTAGAGTGAAATCAAAGTATTCATATTTCAATGTATTAGATGGGTCATACAGTTTGAAAGATTTTGATCCATTTGGAATAAAAGAAATGAAAAGTTTCTCTAAGGATCACTTTACGAGTAAAATGAATTTGGAAATGCGCGAAAGTTCTAGTTATACGCATCCTTCAGTTATAATGGAGGAAGTGAAGAAACGTCCTTATAATAATATATTTGCGCCACATTTTTCTTCTGAAGATGAGGAACAAAATAAGATAACTTGTGATAATATTGCTTCACTAACAGCTTGCCTCCAAAGATCTGTAATGTTACCGCTTACATATCAACTAGAAGTGGTGAACAACTCTATCTTAACATACTTCTTAGTGAATCAGGATATGTACGAACATTTGAGAAGTTTGAAAGATTATTTCTTTCTGATGGACGGAGAATTTTCTAGAAGTATTTGTCATAATTTGTTTACAAAGTTGGTGAAGACTCTTAATCCTCAAGAGTTGTTGAACTTCGCTACTTTGCACAATATATTGGATAAAGCTCTAGGATCATCTATTTCACGTGAGTATGGTTAATTAGCTTTAATCATTAAAATGTTTTTTTTTGTACTTTATAATTTTATATTTCAGATGTGCACAAGTTTTCGGAAAACCTATCATTCACGATTACGGATTCTCCTCTAAGCTTCCAACATAGTTCTCCGGATGTGTTACAATGTCTTTCCTTAACATACACAGTCGGTTGGCCGCTCAACATCATATTGTCGCAAGAGGCATTGGTTCGATACGGCAAAGTGTTCCAATTTCTGATCAAAATGAGACGAATATTCTGGGTTTTGGGTGAAGATTTTGAAGTAAGTAATGGAATTTCTGAGTCTACCTTTTATAGCAGAACTTTTTACGTCATAATATTATTTTGCATAACAACGGATAGCATAATCTTCATTTCACAGAAAGTTGTTTGGCATACACTTATTTATCATAAATTCGAAACGCATAATTTTGTCAGTCAGAATCATCTTTAGGCATAAATTTCATGTCCATAATAATTGAAAAGCAGAACCATCATATCGCAGAAAATTCGCAGTCAGAATCTTCTTATGGCATACATCACTACATAGTATAAAACAAAGTCGCTTCTCGCTGTCTGTCCCTATGTATGCTTAGATCTTTAAAACTTCGCTACGGATTTTGATGCGGGGTTTCTAATAGATAGAGTGATTCAAGAGGAAGTTTTTAGTGTATAATAAGTTAAGGATTTAATGTAAATTGGATGAAATACGGTGATATTTCTTCAACGAGTCGGAAAAATTTAAGCTGATCGGGAGCTTTAATCGGAAACGCTGTCAAAACCTTTTGAGTTACTTATATCAGAACAATGTATGTTGTGATTGTTCCTCTTTTATAGATCTACAAAAAGTCCGCGACGGCATATGTTTTTCTCTCAAGGATAACCCACAATAACCATATTTTTCTTTTAAAATTACAATAAAATGATGGGTACACGGTACAGTACAGTATTATTTCTAATCCAATTAAATACCTCAGATATGTTGAGCATTTAATGTAGATTTAAATTGCTTTGTACACTAAGCAAATATAAACTCTATTACCCGAGCGAAGCCGGGCCGGGTCGCTAGTTTTTTTAATATTTAGCTTGGAGGTAGGCATGTAACATGCAGCAAGAATCGTTTCTGTCAGGGCTCCAGATGGTTTCAACGCTCACCACCGCAACTTCGGCTTGCCTCAGCCGCGGCGGTGGGCCTTCAAACCACCTGCTCCTCAGCTCGAGGGTCGCCCTACACCTCCACGCCTACGCGGGCTTGAATTACCCTCTAGGGATAGGGCAGACAAGACTTTGTAAAGTCGGTTTTGCGGCGATTCGTTTCTGTCACTACATTTTTTAGCACAACATATTGACTTTTTATGATACTACTAGCTTTTGCCCGCGACTTCGTTCGCGTGGGAGGTTTTTCCCGCGTAAATCCCGATCCCGTGGGAATTCCGGGATAAAAAAATATCCTATGTCCGTCTCCTGGTACCTACCTCCCTACCAATTTTCAGCTAAATCGGTTCAGCAGTTCTTGAGTTATAAATAGTGTAACTAACACGACTTTCTTTTATATATATATAGAGATTTTAATTTAACATTGAAAATGCTACCAAGTAACCGTCTATATATTTGTGACTAAAATTCCGTAAAAGTTATTTTGTAAATCGGCGAAATATAGTTTGGTAAAATAATACATAATTATGACACATGATACTTCGATGATTTAACCATAATATGTCAAGTAATAGCGTATAGCAAAAAGGACGTCGGTCAATAGGTTTCGGTAAAATCAAATTCTTCCAAAAAAGAAATCGGAAAGTGATCGGTAATATAATAAATAATCATCTCTCTAAATAAACATTATGCTAAACGAAACTATGCGTAATATTAAATATGGCAATGGTAATTATGCCAAATAAAATTCTGCCATGTTAAAAGTGTGCCGTTGTAAATTCAGACACGTAAACATTCTGCCAAACAATAGTTATGCTAAATAATTTTTATGCCTTAAAAATATCCGATTAAAGAAGATTGTGCCAAGTGTTTTATGCCAAATAAATTTCGGAGTATCAAATTCGGCCAAATAGAAGGAACCCGGAATTTCTTATAAGCATAAACAATGACTTTCCAATATTAACACCTATCTTGTATATAAAACGTAGAAAGTTAATAGAATAAATTTTCTTGTCTTTCTTGCCAATGAAATAATTTATGAGTTTTATATTTTTACTATTGCTACGACTGCGTTTGTATGGAAATTTGATAAAACTTTCCTACATAAAAACGATCATTTTCCCGGGATAATTATTTATTTATTTTATTTTATTTATTTATCAAAAGAAAGTTTACATGTGTATTTTCATCTAGTACCACATAAACCTCTCGGGTTTGTGTGTGATACTTTACAATTTTATAAGATGATTTTTGTTTTATAGGAGCCTATGCCAAATTTCATCCGTTCATTCAGTTTCGTCCATTGACCATTTTGGCGTGATCGAGTAACAAACATACATCCAAACATCTTATATACAACTTCCTTCCTACTGTGTAATATTATAAATGCAGAACTTTGAGAGGATGGATGAAAGGATGTTTCGATGAAAATTTGTATGTATTTAGATCAAACTTTACAGTAATATAGCTGATATAGTTATTAGAATAACGTATAGGCTACTTTTTATCCCGGAAAAATGTGGAAAATGTCCACGCAATTGAAGTCGCGGGCATGAACTAGTTAATAATAAATTAAAGTATAAAGTATAGATATTAAGAACCTACGTATATTGTAACCAATTATCCAAATTATTTTACAGTCTCTGAAGTTATCAGCGAAACTATCAAGACAGCATTCCCGCAAACTGCTCCGATCGCCACAATACATATCAGTGCAAATATACCGACACATAATGGCTTCTATGATCCGAGCTCTTGACAACTACATAGTGACGACTTGCATTCATACGTCCTGGACAGAGTTTGAGAACGATTTGAAGAAAGCTCGAACGTTAGACGATCTTCACGAATGCCATGTGGTTTATATAAAGAAAGTGTTATTTAGATGTCTTCTTAACAACAGATCGACGCCTGTTATGAAACTTCTAAATGATATTTTCACTGTGATACTTAAATTCAGTCGGGTTTTGAAAGCAGGGTGAGTTTTTTTTCTATATCTATACTAATATTATAAAGCTGAAGAGTTTGTTTGTTTGTTTGTTTGTTTGTTTGTTTGTTTGCTTGAACGCGCTAATCTCAGGAACTACCGTTCTGATTTGAAAAATTCTTTCAGTGTTAGATAGCCCATTTATCGAGGAAGGCTATAGGCTATATATCATCACGCTAACACCAATAGGAGCGGAGCAGTAATGAAGAATGTTTCAAAATCGGGGGATTTTTTTTCCACGGGGACGAAGTCGCGGGCGGAAGCTAGTTAATCATAATCGAGGAGAAGAAATATTTATTTTTTTATTGAGAATAGGCTCGCGTTTGACCACCATCTCACCTGATGGTAAGCCATGATGTGCTCGAAGCACGCTTACTTAGAAGTAACCTATTCACTCTTGATTTTAAGACAACTAGGTTGTAGCTATTGGGAACACAGACTCCGGAAGGAATTCCACTCCTTAGCCGTACGCACAATGAAAGTATTCCCAAAATGTTTTGTGCGTATGCGTGGTATGTCCACGATGGCGCATCGTTATATTGTATAAGTTAGCAAGCTCGTGGCTTAATAATAACAGCCACACTTGGCTATCTTCAAGGCTAAACAATGCTTGCCAAGATCGGTCTGTGGATGGGTGACAGTCTTAATATATCGAGATTCCTTCGTGCCTCGGAAAGCATAACTGACAATTTCAATGACAGCCGGGACCAAAGCATGACTGACAATTTCAATGACAGCCGGGACCAAAGCATGACTGACAATTTCAATGACAACCGGGACCAAAGCATAACTGACAATTTCAATGACAACCGGGACCAAAGCATAACTGACAATTTCAATGACAACCGGGACCAAAGCATGACTGACAATTTCAATGACAGCCGGGACCAAAGCATAACTGACAATTTCAATGACAACCGGGACCAAAGCATGACTGACAATTTCAATGACAGCCGGGACCAAAGCATGACTGACAATTTCAATGACAACCGGGACCAAAGCATGACTGACAATTTCAATGACAGCCGGGACCAAAGCATGACTGACAATTTCAATGACAACCGGGACCAAAGCATGACCGACAATTTTCGCAAAACGGTTCGCAAAACGTCATTTTGGTCACGAGAGACAAATTTCTCTTGACCAAAATGACGTTTTGCGAAAGTGTCCAAAGTTTCCACCATATTTCGTACAGTTATTTTCGTTTCGTCATTGTAGATAGATAGATAGAATATTCTTTATTGTACACCAATAATTGAAACACTTTAAATAGTACATTGTTCACCGAGAGGAGAAAGTGACCGATTACCGTCGAGGGTGTCGTTTGAAGCCCGAGCCGTAGGCGAGGGCTTTAAAACACCCGAGATCGGGAATCGCACTTTCTCTCGAGTGATACATAGTGCTTTATACTACACCTACATCACTATCACTACTTATCATTTTGATAGTTTTATTTTACTTTCTACGAAAACTGAATCCTCAAACAACACACAAATTGAAAATGGCGCCAATGGCGTCTGCAATTTTCACATGTTCTTTTTTCAAATTGTTTATCCTGCCGCCGCAGGGTCGCACTGCCAGCCCGACACCATCCAACACACAGCTAGTGGCCAGTGTCATTTTGCGAACTTGGAGATAAAAACTCACTGTAAAAACTTTTTGGCTTTTGATATTTAGGTTACCGGCGCATAGTCTTACCCAAAATTAAAAAAGAAAAACCACGTAAGAAATGGATTTTCATACACTTTTCTCTCCCGCTCAGATGCGATTTCTCCCCGCATATTTGTTCGATATGCAATGACGTACTTTCTACCGTAAATTTGATAAAGTATCAAGGTACTTTCCAAGCAGGTGTAGTATAAACAATATTGTTAAAAGAATTGATTACAATGACGGGGTATTATCTCCCAAATAACTAGAATAAGATATCTTTTTCTCCTTCCAGCGAATGGCAGCAAAAGGAGTCAGAAGGATCGTTTTCACACTCAAGTTTTCCTCAGTTGGAAGAACTATTCCATTTGTTCGAGAAACTCGCTAAATACTTGCACAAAGTGGTCACAAAACTGATGGAATGCGGATACCAGAGGCATTTGGTGGAACTGTTAACTATGGTCAATCTGAATGGGTACTATGACCCTGAGAAGTCGAAAGAGGAGCACAATTCGACTGTTCAGTCAACATTTTGAGGAATAATGGTCATAGAAATATAGAGGCAGCAGTAGCGAAGGCTTAAGTCTCAATTTTGTGTAACAAGGAAGCCGGAAACACTAAAACATCAATAAGTCATGTAATGTAAACTTGCTGTATTCAAGCCCGTAAAGCAAGTATGGACGCGTCGCTTCTGAATGACGGGCCCTGATCTAAAGTACTTATTTTGTGTGTAGTTTAGATCTATTGTGATTGTGAGTCACGTGGACTATGATCATTGGACAGTGACGCTATTGTGTAATTAGATTCTGAATTGAACTTTACGTAACATTTTGTGTAATTACGCTTCTGAAACGAACATTACGTATCATTGTGTGTTTGTCATGTTTTGATATTTATGAATAGTTCTGAATGGTTGTAGTGAGGTACAAAAGCTAATAGGGATACTAAAGAAGCGAAGCGTCAATATCCTAATGTCTAAAGTGTTGCACTATTGCCTTGAACTCATTCCAGACAAGCATATTTAGCTTAGTTGGAGGGGTTAACAAGATTGCTAGGATAGTGCTGAATGGTTGTATTGTAATGAAGTACAAAAGCTAATACGGTTACTACAGAGTTTATTTTTGTGAGTTTAGAAATGCAAACTTTGGCCCAGGCCAACTACAAAGCAATCTTCATTACAAAGTCATAATCATAATCATTTTGTAATACATTCAAGAATTCCCTGGCTGGAAAGTGTGACAGAAGCAGCTGTACAGGTAATAGCACTATTCTTTCACAACTGATGACCTTCTGTTATAGACGTTTAAGTCTGAAAATCCCGAAAGAGTTAACACACACCTTTAAAAACAAAAAGGGCAACTTAAACGAATAGGGAGAATATGTATTACATCCACGTATAACAGTCTAAATTGCTCAGCATAATGTTAAGGCTCGTATACGAGACAGCAGCTGTCCTGTTTCGAACTTTATTTTATATGCGGGTGACTGATATGCATGGAACTTTAATATAACATTCGAATAGGTATATTCAGTAGTAGTAAAGACCCAGTGGTTAAGGCACGACTTAGGGCACGAGTTTTAAAGCATAAAGTTCTCATCAAAAATGCTCCCAAAACGGTAAAGGTAAATATCGGTGACCGAAAAATCCAAACATGTATCAACTACCAACTCGCAGAGACCCGCGTGGTCTATTACGAACAGGGTTGGATTTTGTACTATAATTATAGTATTTATACTATAATGTCGCCCTTTGTACTATATACTATCCACATCTAAGGATAGTACGCTAACATACTATAATTTAAAGTCTGCTCCCGAATGCTTAGTTTTACGTCATAATTATGAATATTCCGAGCGAATTCCGATCTTTCAATGTTTTCTGTGTTGATGGCCGGGGATTCCCCGATTATCTTCCGAAGTACACTTCTCTCTTTCCCAGGGTTGGATTTTGTACTGTAATAATTTGTATTTAAAATGTCATTTTATTGTCTTGTGACGCTATCATAAGCGGTAGCAAAAGTGGGAACTTAACTGATTTTATTCCTACTGAAGATATGTTGATGAGATTAAAGGCCAAGGATGAAGATTGAACTAATAGTAATATTCAAGAACTGATAAACTTAGAAGAGGAGTAAATTTTGCCTTAACGGGTGTTGATTTTAATGACTATTATATGTTAAATTAAAAATAATGAAAGTGTACTACATTTTTTTTTTTAATAAATACTATCCTTTTCATTTGCTTGTACTATCTTTTTCAACATACATAAATCCAACCCTGATTACGAACCATTATCTCTCATTGAGAGTGGGCCAGTGTCCCAGCTATGGGTACGTTATAGGCTGATTATGTTATGTCATATTTAATCCCTGTATTCCACGTAGTATTGCACTTAATTAATGCTCGAAAAGGTAAGGTAATTTTAAATGAATTGAATGGGAGATTCCTATGAGTTGATTATTGTTAGTTGAAGAATCTCTTAATTTATATGCTTGTTGCACTGTATGTAATCATTTAATATACTTGCATAATGCATTATTGTTTTATACTGAAGTATTTAGGCACAATATTATGCTTTATTAGATAAAGGTATTTGTTATATTCAACGTTTATTGGGCACAGTCTATGACATTTATTGTACAGGTGGAATCAAACTTAATGACAGCTAACAATCCGCTAACCGCTGCGTAGTAATAAATTCAAGTTGTAGTGGTGTTTTTGTAGCGAAAAGCAAACTTTCTTGATGTCATTAAGTTTGATCCTAAGCTAAGTGTTCTAAAATTTAGTAGGAAACGACGACCATGCATTTCTTTCCTGACTACGCATAATCTCGTATTGTTCGCTAATAGGTTAAAATTAAGGCCGGGATGCCTGAAATATAATAAAGATCTTGTTTTGTTTTCTCGAATATTTTGAATAGTGCGAAAAAAGCGCATGATAATTATGTTCTGCTGTACAGTTCAAAATCAATTCCAAAAATAGTAAATAAATACAATACATAATTGTATTTATGCGTGTAGTGATCACAAGTTATTATATACCAGTAAACTTCCCCCACCTAATCATGTGATATATAATTATTGTTTTATGTCGAATAATGTTAATTGATTGATTGACCTTTCTAGTGTGAATGTTGTGCCCCTAACTATTGTTAACTATGGGTTATGTAAATAAAGGGAAAAGATTATGAGTACAATGATCACCTTATATTTTAATAAAGTATGGTTATTTTTATACTCCTTTTTTTATTTATCATCTTCCTGGTTTTGTCTAATGTTACTTTTTAGGGAAAAAGCGTTGCGCTCACCTTATATGTCAAAGTATCAAATCTTATGGCATCCTATCTTTGGTCATCCTAACTGATTCCCTTACTTTCATATCATATCTCACATAGCCTATCGCTATCGTTACTAGGCATTTTCTCGTTCTTAATGATGAGTTGTAAAATTACTTCTGGTCCGAGACTATTTTTTATTGTTGATAGGCTCGACCACGCTGTGGTTGAAGATGAAGCACGCTTGTCTAGAAGTAACCTATTCACTCTTCAATTAGAACTGAAATATAACCCAAATAGCTCCTAGAACAAGATTTCTTAAGGCTTGATGCAGGACAACCTGACACCAGTTTTTCCAAGGGGTATCATGTTACCCAGTTATTGGATTGTGATGGTTACATAGGCAGCTGCATCTAGTGTGCTTGGAAGCTGTTGGTCGATTCTCAGTCTAACCCTGCAGTCGCTTCGGGAGGTACCTGTGTCTGATGGGGAAGGAAGAAACGCCTGGGTGTCACCACTGCGAGGGCCGCCCTGAGGACACAGTAGAGCATACAGTGCAAGACTGCCCCGCTTGGGCAGAGCACCGACGTGTCCTCACGGCGGCGATAGGCGGAGACCTATCGCGCCCGGCATTGGTCGAGGCCATGCTGCGGGGCGAGAGGGAGTGGGAAGCGGTCGCCTCCTTCTGCGAAGCAGTCATGCTGCCGAAGGAGGAGGCGGGCCGTGTGAGGGAGAGGATGGCGTCCTCCCTCCAGCCCAGCCGCAGTGGTAGACGCCCACGGCGTCGGACGTCGGCCGACGATCTCCGGCCACCGTAGGCGCGGGCATGCGGACAGCGAGTAAAGGGCAACTCGCTGTCCGACCATGGACCATGCCCGGGTCGTCGGCGCGTTGTGTTCCACGCGCGCCTCAAAGAGCGTCAGCAACATGACCCCCCCTGTAGAGGGACGAAGCCTGCCGGGGTCGTGGGACTTATCCCATTATTGTGACCCCGGAACGTAAAGGGTTATTGAAGGAACACCGTGGATTTTAGTCAGTAAAAGTCTGACAGTCCCTCCCGCCCTGCCCGGGGTGGGAGGACTTATTTGATAATTTTACTACGATAAAAAAAAACCCTGCAGTCGTAAACCGATATTTTACTACTTCAGAATAAGAAAGGCTACATTTATTAACCCTTTCCCTGCCGTCACCGTAATATTCAGTGTTTTGATGCTGATGCCCGTGGCGCTAATCCCGTAATATTAAGGTCTATTTTTTCGATGTCCAATTCTTAACTACATTAAAAAAAACTGACGAAATTTGATATTATTTCTAATACTTCAGGATGTGTACTTTACAACAATAAAACTTTTAAAAATCAGGCTCATCATTTTGATACATAACAATGAAATCTAAATGCAGTACATAATCAAATGAGGTGCTTTTACAACCCTGACACACTGCGCCGAACCCGTAATTTTAAGTGGGCTAGTGATGCGCTAGTAGAATCGAAATAATAAAAAAGCAATGGTTTTAAATTATTAATTATCTTGTTAAACCATGTCTAGACTATAAATTAAAACTTTAATGGCTTTTTTTTTAAATTGTCATTTGAATAATGGACAACAATTGAAGAGAATCTGTAGAAAATTACGAAATCAAAAAAATATATTCTTGGTGTCGATATTATTTTGGGACGTCACTAATCCAGTTCCAGCCTGACGGACACTGGCCGCCATCACCGTGATATTCCGTGCGGCGCAAGCGACACGGACGCCATATTTGTTGGTAAACATCAGTGTCATCAGTTGATCAGTAGCCGCAGCGCCGTCCCCGTGTTAACAAGTACGCTTCGGATGCCTAGTGTTGAGAAACATTATGATGGAAGACGACGAATTATTGAATATTTTAGAAGGAGGTATCAACATTGACAGACTGTTCGACCAGATATGCGATTGGTATTATATATGAAAATTATTAATCTAATATACCACGCCCGTGGAGATTCAACAGAAGAAGTTCAAGAAGAAATCAGACCGTGTTCATCTCCGGAATATTAAATTAATAAATTATGGTTGATTAGATTATGAGTGAAAAATTGATTTCAAGTGTGTTACCTATTATTAAAGATTGCTTGTCAACAACATATGAGTGTTTTATTTTGCATCAATCTATATACCTACGGCTCTACCTTAAGGTTTTAAACATGATGTCGCAAGCAAGAGCTAGTACTAGTGGTTAGTGACCATGACTGCTTTGCCGGAGGTCGTGGGTTCGATTCCCACCCAGGACAAATGTTTGTGTGATGAGCACGATCATTTGTTCTGTCTGGGTGTAATTTATCTATAATATGTATGTATTTAGAAATATATATGTATGTTTATAAGTTGTCTAGTACCCATAACACAAGCTCTGCGTAGCTTGGGACTAGATGGCGTTGTGTGATGGTTGTGGAATATAAAAAGAAAAGAATATCGATAACAATTTATTCAGATTTCCCAACACTTTGAAATTATACCTAAACACGTCTGGCCCTGGGGGCACGATTACTGTAGCAAAATATGGCAGGGAAAGGGTTAATTTTGCTCTATTTTACTAGAGCAGACTATCAAATGTTGATGTTTGTAAACCTAGAAGCGTGACAAAACTAATAAAAAAAAATTGTCTTACAAGTTGCTTCCTAGATGGCTCTGTTATAAAGTTTTATAAGCGCCATCTTTTATCGAATAGCTGTACAATTAGTTAACGCCATCTGCTGACAAGTAGACCACCACATCTTTGGTTTACTACATGTGATTATTTTTTATTGTTATCCATTTTATCTTATTGGTCATCAATAATTACGCAGAATATTGATCTATAACTTGTTCATATTTATAACTACAGTTTTCACTAAATAATCCAATAACAAGTCAACTATGATTTAGTTTGGGTTACTTTTTTATCCGTCGCGACGGTGGCGCCATTATTTTCCTTATAATCAGACTGTGTTTTCACGATACCTCATTCTACCGCAATTCGTCCTAGGGTTAACATCCTATCCTAATCAGTGCGTGACATTGAAGTGAAAGCCGGCATTTCCTGCAATCTACTGTCGACTTCATTGGAAAATTTTGAAAATAATTTCAGTTTTTTACTTGAAAACACATAATTTACGTGAAATCCAAAAATCAAGTGAACAACAATAATTGTTTATATTTATCGATCGGAGAGCAATTTTCCGCGATCGGACTCAGTTTTCGTCGCGTCGCAGGCGATATTTTACCAAAAACGTTAAAACTCAAGAATCACCGTCACCGCCGCCGAGATGGCGTTCATGATGCCTGTAATGAAGAAAGATTGGGACCTGTACAACTCGCAGCGGAGTCGGCGCGTGTCCGAGTCAGCGGAGAAGGCGGGGCTGGGCGGGCGAGTGCGCAAGGTGTCGGAGTCGCGGTCCGAGGGCCCGGCGCTGTCGCCGCGCGCGCACACGCTCAGCCCGCACCGCAGCGTGCCGGCCATGCGCTCGCTGTCCTACTGCCGCGCGCCGCCCTCGCGCGCCTCGCTGCGCGCCGCCGCCGACAGCCCCAGCAAGGGCTCGGCTAGCCCCAAGAGCGTGCCTCGCGAGGACAAGTTCCACAGCAGGTTGGTGGAGAAGTTGAAGCGAGCCCTCGGCCGCTCGGACTCCAAGCGCGACGAGAGGAGTTCGTGAGCTAACGCGTGCTTGTGTGCAGGGCGCGCGCCGAGTCCCCCGAGCGCCACTCGCGCTGCGGAGCGTGCGTGCCCTACCTGTGACCGCGGGGCGGAGCGCCCGCGCGAGCCTAGCCCGCCCCGAGGACGGCCGCGGCGACACACTATCTGTGATATGTTTCCGATAGTGAACTCGAAGAGATGAGTAGACATTTCATGAATGTGCTAACTAACCGCCTAAGGTCTTTCGGACGCTGAGAACCTAACGTTTGAAGTTACACCGACACAATGCAATAGTTTTAGTTGTCATACATTGGATTCGCTTCCCTTAACTGTTGCATGATTGTTAGTCGTCTCCGTACCGCATATATCATTAAGAACAGGTTGTCAGTTTAGGTTGTAATATGAAAGTACGTTGTATGGATTTTAAGACTGCGTTTAGTTTAAGCACACCCTGGGGTTTGATAAGTATTAATTGAAAAATCACCTCGGTGGTCACTAGAGGTTAAATTGTGGCAGTTTGCAAGGGGTACCTGTGATTCGTTATTTGTAAGTAACGTGGATTTATTTATTAAGCTGAAAGGGAAATTGCATTCGGTTTTACCTATTGTTTGTGAGAGTCCTTATTGTAATAACGTTTGTCATAATCTTATTGTTCCAACACATTGTATTTGTTTCGTTCAAATTTTATTAGGTGCAAGTTGAAAATCTTTGGTAACTTAATTGAAATTCAGTAGCAGCTTCATTTGCTAATTGGTAAAGATAACATTAAATTCAATACGATGGAGTGTGAGACATTTGTTATAATATTTGTACTGTAGTTGTAATAAGAGTATTTTATATTAACGTACACGTAGTGCAAACTGTCGATATGGTAATTGTAAGCAGTGTTGTATTGTAGTCATCGATGTAATAACACAATGATATAATTTATTTATATACAGAACGGGGCTTGCCCCATACAATCGATTTTGTTATGATTTCGCTTGATTTTATTATGATGTTATCTTGTGACTGTATTTGGACCAGCTTTGTTAATAGTATTATCTGTCAGTGAAACTGAAATCGATAATAGTGATATAAAGTAAGATGTATCATAAAACTCTAAAATTAAGGCATATCTCGATAAGATTTTGACGAGGGCTTGAAGGTGCGTTATTTCGATATGTTTATTTCATTCGCTTATAAAAGTTCCTTAAGCCTATTGACTGCCACTAGGTAGTAGGTAGGCCTATTTAAATTTTTAGATATATGCAGTAGTTTTATACGATACCAAATTGAGTCTTATGTCATTAAATATCTGTTTAGCAAACACTTTAAGAAATTGCATGTATTGTCAACGATGTCTGATCTGATGATTTTCAACTACTTATTAAACACTAAAATATAAAGCTTATTCTGAAAGCTACTTTTTATTTAACACCTAACACCCTGATACAATGAATCATTGCCATACATAACAGTTTTCATAACACTAAAATTATGAAAAGATTAACGAGGAAAATTTTCTGTTAAATTGGTACATACATAGGTATAAGTTAGCGCTAACAGAAGAAAACATTACAAGTTCTAGGTGAATGTATGTAATTGTCCACGTGTGCTGTCAACGAAAATAGACGCTTTAAACGACGTAGCTCATAACGTAACGAGGAATGTCCGCATCACTGAACTTGGCGGGCAAATGCTGGCAATTGAAACATGTGAACTGAAGTAAAACGTGAGAAGTTAAACAAAACATAGACGAATGTTTAAATTATAAAAAAGAAATGCGTAGAATTAGTATACCTATCTACTCTGATTATTTTTTGCATTCCATAGAACGCATTCGAGGCGCATTAACAGCTAATGGAATATTATCGAATGGAATAAGTTCAACTAATAAACTTGAATAAACTTAAAACATACCAAAAAAATTGGGATATAGACACCTAATGAATCACATACATTTTGGCTAAACTATTCAAAATCAAAATTGTTTTTATTTTACATAGGCCTAAATGGGCACTCATAAAACGTCAGAAGTTAGTGCACGGTTCGAAATTGGTCGTTTCCTATGGAGAAGAACCGGCAAGAAACTCCACGGTCACTCTTAAAAAAAATTCTTGATTTTCACAATCTTTGCATAACAGATACAATTTTTATTTATTTTTTTGGTATGAGAGGACAGTATAGACTAATTGACATAATAAAATGTAATATAACTAAACAGAAATGAATCTGAGAGTCGTTGTTGTTGTTGTTGTTCACACATTTACATTAAAAATTAACTTTACAAAACTGCAAATAAACTAAAGCAAATGACATAAAAATAAAAATTATATACAAGTAAAATAAAAAAAAAATATCAAAAAGAAAAACAAAATAAAACAAATAATAACAACAACAAAAAAAAAGTGGGGTTGTTAATAGACCTTTATACAATAACGCAGTCCGTATTGGTTTCTAAAGTAGGGCTTAGGCTATTCCGTTTCCGACCCATTTTTAGTAAATTTTCTCTCTTATACTGTATTCTCATCAGGAGACAACTTTCACTGAAATTGTTGTAAAATAGTACTTACCTACATAGTTCAGAAGCTTAAGATCTCTACCTATATATCCTCCAGAAGCCCCCCTACCCCTTAAAACGGTTATTAAGACTCGCGATCCAGCTAATTAAAACTACGGACGCTAGTAGTTAACACCATCTTAACTCTTAAGTATCGGTTTCGCTCATTCAACAACTCGACACCCGACTTTCAATACGACGACAACTTTCGCGTATAATAGGCAATTAGGCAGTAAACATACTGGCTGCAACCTGGAATATTACCAGGGGTCAGTTCAATCAATGAATCACTTAGGATTGTTCTCGAATCGAGGCGAACTTTCCGATGCGAGGAAATGGTAGTGTGCGTTCATACTTTGCACCTTTAAAGGGTGATCTAAGCCACAGATAAGTATTGTTAGTTATTTGTGGTACGACTTTCGTTACATATACCTGCCGATGCAATGAACTAAAGCTTCACCCTATACACCAATGCCACCAATATGTGGCAACATAATACGCTGAATTTGTAGCATGACGCGGACTCTATGCTTTGGCGTTCAAAAGGTTAAAAGCTGATTAAGTGAAATGAAAGTGAAATGAAAATGAAACGGCGAAGCGCCATCATTACATGGTGGACATCCCACCCATACGCACAAAACGTTTTGGGAATACCTTCATTGTGCGTACGGTAAGGAGTGGAATTCCCTGCCGGAGTCTGTGTTTCCCGACAGCTACAACCTAGGAGTCTTTAAGTCCAGAGTGAATAGGTTACTTTTAGGTAAGCGTGCTCCATCTTCGACCACATCATCACTTACCATCAGGTGAGATAGTGGTCAAACGCGAACCTATTTTCAATAAAAAAACCTATCTTATAGAAACCATGCATTTTTCTAAGATGAAAGATGCTACGATAGTGCGGATTCCTAAGGCTTACACTAGCTAGATAGAGTCATAGTCATCAACAATGACTGAGTTGCTAATACAGGTCGGTAATTTATGAAATATCAGTTACTTAATCTCATATAAGCACCTAATTTTGAGATAAGTATTTGATTAATTTGGGCTTTAAAGTAAAAGAGCTTACTTTACCTTCCACCCACCAATCAATTTCGAAATTACGTCTAATACGATCTTTCTGATCTCAAACGATAGGTCGTTACACAGGACAGTACAGGTACCTCGCTAGCATAGGTGCTAGCGAGGTACCTGTACTGTCCTGCAGTGGTCCGATCAATATCATCGCAAGACATCGGTTCTCTCTCGAACTTTCCGATGTATAGCGAGATGTAGGTAAGCAGGGTTCTATCAATTGAAATTCATTGATTGGGCGTTCAATATGACATAATACACCTTGTGTGTGTCGCTCATTTGTTTCAGTAATACATTTATTTGAACCACTTGAAAGGTTGATTCATGTCAATAGAGTTTTAAAGTCCCAAGTCGATGGACCGTCGTGTTCCACGCGCGCCGCAAAGAGCAGTCAGCACTAATAATGGGGACCGATAGTCCCATTGCGAGGCTTCGAGAATGTTCTAACGAGATTTCACGGCTTGGAACGCAAGGGCAACTGAAGGAACTGGGTGGATTTTTAGTCAGTAGAATTCTGATACTTCCTTCCATTCCACCCAGAACGGGCTCAAATGACTCTTCATTTAATGGTTTTCCGTTTGAAAAAAAAAAAGACTTTTAAAGTTGTTTTAGATGAACTCAATCAAAAATTGTCGCTACGTTATCATAAGAGAGTTTTGTTACTTAAAATCGAGGGGTGAAACAAATGTATGCTGCCTGGAACTTTCAAGGGCTTTGGGGTGCGATCGATAATACAAAAGCATGTGTAATGAGGTTTCTCAAATGCTCGCCTAAATATATAAAATATGTAAACTTTTGTGTGAGCACTAATGGTCGTTTAGCGCTTATTGAAGTCGTTAGCACACTTTGTACTGGTTTATAAATTGAATCATGCCAATGGATTTGTATTTGTAGTTTTGATTTTTTTTGAGTGTATGAGCAAAGGTTACACAAGTTTACCAAATGACTTATGTTTAGTTGAAACTGAAACAATTATTAATAAAACATAAAGAATTAATTTACAACATTTTATTTAAAGATTTACTCTGTACAAATAGAAGAAATATGTAAAAACGATGAAATTCTAGGATTTTGTGAAAAAAGACTAAGCAGATGACGATATCAACAAAAATCTAGAGCTCATAGACAATAGACATATCTAGATATATTTAGTTTCTCAGAGGATTATCCCCGCTATGTAGAGTTCTTTCTGTGATAATCATTGCTTCAATAACACAATACATTTATAGTTATAATTATGTATTTTGCAAATCTTGAAAGTTAGGTTTTGTTTTCTTTGAATGGAACAGAGATATAGTATATATATAGCTTAGCATTATCATATTAAACCAAATTTTAATGTTTTTTAATACAAGTGTACAGGAAATTTTCTATTCATATAAATAAAAAATAAGCACCATAATGTTTACATAAAAACATTTTGGCGATTATTTTTTAGCTTAACGCTTGTTAGGAGAAGGTTTGATAACTGGAAAAAATTTACGGCAACGAAGTAAGATCGCAGAGGAATTCGCGGCCTGGAGCTAGTTTTACAGTTAAGATTGTAGTTCATTACCTGGATTCTTCCAGGTAATATTACTTTTATTTATAAAGAAAGTATTATCGTCAAATAATTGAGTCACATTGTTTTCTTTAATTAGTACTTATACAAATATCTCTAGGTAATAAAAACTTTTTTGCAAAAAAATAAAACCGACTTCCATATCAAAACACTACAAAGCCAAAAATAATTTTAATTTCGGTAGTCGGTGTTATTGGTTTTGTATTTTCTTTTTTTTCACACCGCCTCCCGAAATTAAAATTATTTTTGGCTTTGTAGTGTTTTGATATGGAAGTCGGTTTTATTTTTTTGCAAAAAAGTTTTTATTTTCGCGCTTTTTAGTGGGTCAATTTGTATAATATAAAAGCCAAAATGTCAACTACAAAAAACTAAAAACGCGCGAACAAAAAACACAATATAGAGTAACCGAAAAGATCATCAAGGTAAATATTTTTTTTAGACTTTTGTTAATTTTTCAGAAACGGCTTGTTCGATGTCGATAAAATTTTCATGGGACCATTTGGGAAGTATACCCTTTCCAACAAAAAAAGAATTTTTCAAATCGGTTGGCGAGCGACGGAGCTATGCCCGAACAAACATAAAAAAAAAAAAAAAAAAAAAAAAAAAAAAACAAACAAACATCCGAATTGAGAACCTCCTCCTTTTTCAGAAGTCGGTTAAAAATGAAGTTACTCGTAGGTAGATAAGAGATTTTTTTACAGTACAGTTTCATGTCAGTAATGATAAGCCACGTACCTAATTTATCAGAAAAGTTATTCGTCATCATTAATGTTAGATTAGGTTCCTTTATGTACTAAGTAGGTACCTATTACCTAGTCTGTCGGTATCTCCTTACATCTTTAGCGTAACCTAAATTACTGATTACAGTGCTGTGGAAAATTCCTTCAGCCGAGGCTGAAGAATCAAGTGACGAACTTAATTGGCTTGGTACAGTCATCGAAAACGTCAGAAGTGATAACGATATTTTTGTGGTTTATTGCTTTCAGTGGTGCTGTTGAATGTATGACGCCAATAGAATTTACAAATTATTCAGATTGAGTGAAAGCTTTTGTCTGGAATGTAGGTACTATTTTTACCAGAGGTTAAAAAAATCTGTAGGTACTACTAGGGTTACCAACCGTACTCTAAAATAGAGTATTGTACTCTATATCATGTAGGCGTACTCTATAATCTATAAGACTAATAGAGTATGCTAAAATACTCTTTTTTACACAATGTTTACTATGCTTTTTTTATCGTGGTAAAATTATCAAATAAGTCCTCCCACCCCGGGCAGGGTGGGAGGGACTGTCAGACTCTTACTGACTAAAATCCACGGTGTTCCTTCAATAACCCTTTACGTACCGGGGCCACGGTAATGGGATAAGTCCCACGACCCCGGCAGGCTTCGGCCCTCTGCAGGGGGGCCTCGTCATGTTGCTGACGCTCTTTGACTTTTGAGGCGCGCGTGGAACACAACGCGCCGTCTACCCGGGCATGGTCCATGGTCGGACAGCGAGTTACCCTTTACTCGCTATGCTAGTGCCAGTCATGTAATATTATGCAAACCCATTATCATAAACAAAAAAGTCGACCATTTACTGTTATTATGTTGGTACCCCCAATTCGAACGAAGAAAAATACATAAATACATATGGACAGTTGCAAAATGTGCTGCAAAAAGTACAAAAAAATACCTTTTAAAAATATTATAGAAATAAAACTCTTTTTTGGAAGTCCGTACTCTTTATTTACCTCCTTTGAAATCAGATTTAGGTACTCTATTTCTCCTAATAAAAGTTGGCAACCCACCGTACTAGTCACTAATCTTCGAAAGTACTTGGTTGATTTGAATGAAATTTGGTACAGAAGTAGCTTGAAGCTTGAGGAAGGTTATAGGTTACCGGACTGCAAAGGAAAGAGAGTTATGTTTTATCGTGATAAACTCCAAGGGAGCGAAACCGCGCCTGACTGCTAGGTGCATATAGTAATTTCAGAAGGAAAGATTTCCATTATGATTTCTTTAATAATCGTATACTTTCCTGCTGATCGCTGGAAGAAAATTAGTTATTCACGACAAATTTTTCCACAATTTTCATTCCTTTGGTTGCTGTCGGTACAAGATTTAATAATCGCAAATTACTTCGGGATGGGATTACATTTTAAACTGCAGCATAACAAACTATTTTCTAGATCGTAAATAACCTGAAGCAATTCCCTGAGTTGTATTTTTAGGTTACTGAGGAAAACTGGTGGGCGGGAAAACTGAAATTCTTTTTAATAATTCTCACAACGCAACTCCTCTTATTTTGTCAGTTCTATTCTGTTAAGTAGACGGATTTTTAGGGTTCCGTTGTTTAACAAGAGATCCTTATATAAATATATAATACACACGCGGTTCGAAGCAGGCAGCGGCATGGCATTCTACGCAGCGACATGAGGCTACTTAGATCTTACAGTACTTCCGCTCCTGTCTACACCTCTCATTATATAAAAACACACACACATATTATACGAAACACGAAGTCCTATCAGGCGTCACGTGACCGTGATGGGACTTGTGTTTCACTATTT